>OX063288.1:16737289-16749054 GCA_944039245.1 Nebria salina
CCAAAATATTTGATACGTGTTTTTTACATTTTCCATTCGATGTGTAGTTTTCGACATATTTACAAACGCAACATAAAATGGACCACCTTGTATATGCCACAGAGTGTATACTTGTTAACTTGTATTGCAGAACTTGGAATGAAAGCAAAACAGTATATTGATGCTGGTAAATTAGTCCCTGATGATTTCATGATCAAATTTATTACTAGCGAAATTTGCAATGTGAAAAATAAAAGCTGGTTATTAGATGGTAAGCAATCAATTCCTTGGCACGCCCTATATTTAGTTATTATAGTAGATAACGCATTTGTAACAATACATTCTCAAGGTTGTTCATATTATAAGTTTCAAATATTTTTTGAAAAACATAAACACGCAACTAGTATGTCAATATTTTATCTATAATCATATTTTTAATTTTCATCGAAATAACATATAATATCTAGGCTACTAGCGGCCACCATTTATTATATATATTTTTATGTTTAAATGAACAATGATGGGAAAGACTTTTAGTTGGAAATAGTACCAACGTAATTTGAAATAATCAATGGAAACGAATTTGAGAAAAATTCATCGGGCCTCGCCGGGAGTCGAACCCAGAGCCTTTGGATAGACGCTCCATTTTCATTTCATTCAGCTACGAAGACCCTGACGAGTAACCGATGAATCTTTCTCAAATTCTAGGTGTGGCCTAACGTAGTTACTAATGAGTCTAAGACATATAATATAATTATTTAATTAATAAGCAAGGCTTGTCTACGTTACTAAAAGTAAGTTGCCTTAACAGTACTCCAATGAAAAAGAATTTTTCTTACGCATTTTACTATAAAAAAAGAATTGTTTTTATAATTTTTAAACTGCTTGTTTGTGATAGTCATATGATTATGAAGATCGCTAATCCAATTATTTCTAGCAGTCCTCTTATGCATAGATAAATTACTATTAACAACTCGCTCTCTGGCGGTAAAACTAATGTACTACAAAAATTGGTCCTTACGCCGGGCATTAATGAACCGATTAGCTGCTTATTTGTTTCATAAATTTCGAAGAAACAAAATATCTATCATATCTCACGAAGTAATTTCTTCGGCTAACTCACAAATAATTCGTAAATAACAGTTAAAATCAAAATATAGTTTTAAAGAACACAAAATAAAAGATTCTGATTTTATAGCATAGTTCACTTTGCTAGACTTCGCGTGTCCAATCATAGCCTCTATCACAACTGTCAAACACATTGGTCATTACTCCCTACATTTTTATTAATACAACTAGCGCCAACGATAATTTCGTTCACGAATAGATTGGAAACTATCAGCTGTAACTTTTTCGCTGATGTTGAGATTGGTACTAAAACTCGTATAAGTGCAGGTTGCCTGCATTACTCAGCAAATTTTTAAAATGTTACCATCAAATTTACTCTACTTACGAATGAATGATGATTATAAAAAGCATTCTTGTTATAAGCGAACAATTTTTCATAAACACAGTAACCGTGACATTTAATCTGTTGGAAGGACAGACAATCCATTTCTTGACTATTAAGTGCATATGTTATACCTTTTTTTGTCGTTTACTGTGGTTCCTTTTTTAAATTTTGGTGAAATGTATATTTTTTGTCAGACATAGGGTCTCGTTTTCGGAAAGTAATAGTATTCGTTTAGTTTTGTAGACTAAACCCTGTTACATTGAAGAACATTAAATCGAACAATAATGCAAGTTCACATGGTATCGTGATCAACAATTTGTTCTTCGATTGTTTATAAAAGATATCTTTTTATAACTTCTATTCATTGACTTTGATCTTCTTGTGATTTGCTCTTCGTGTTGCCTCTACGATCTCGAATAACTCTTGTGTTAAATTTAGACAGTTTAACAGTTATGCTATACGTAGTTAATTGTATCTTCAATTCTTTCCACACTGTTGTCGGGCTTAGGATATCATCTGAATAGCCCTAGAGCATTATGTAATGGTGAAGTCATTAGTGCAAAATTTATTCGCATGATGTCTCTTATCTCATTTAGTTTAATAAATGCTGAATTTGCTCTGGCGTCTTGAGATAATGGTACGTGCAAGAAGCAGTACTTCATATCTAATATGTTAAATAATCGTCCGGGTTAGATAACGGAAATGGAATGCATTGTTTGTTTTACCTTCGACATTCTTTATTTATCATTACTTATCGGTCTTCATCCGTTATCTGTTTTTTCTAAAAGTACAGGGCTTTCTTTTCGCTAACAATTTTATGTTTTGTGTTAATGCTCACATGATAAGGTTTTAAAACTATCGATTGGATTCCCGGTTTTTTAATTTTGTCCATTTTAAATATGACTGTGCACCCAACTTCGGTGAATGACTTAGGGACAGAACTTAATCAGCGATAACTTCCGATTTTTATTACACCCTGCTACTAAGTCATTTACGATTTCTGGTAATTTTTCCTTATCAACGTCATTATCTTCAAAGGCTATTGGTTGTAGAGATTTAGTGTGCGTATAATCATTAACGTTATTGCGATGACTTTTGGAATCAGTAGATGTCCTATTTTAACCATTTATTCTATTGAACTGTGTAAAGTGGTATTAGCTCATCGTTGCTTAACTGCACCATCCTGGTAGTGGATCACAAACTTGTTCTGAAGTCAATTACATTTCGGGTTTGCAGTGATTTTTTCCGAACACCATTACTTTAGATTGACCTATTTTCAGTTCAAGATTTCCTTCTAACTGCACTTATATTTTGTATTCAGTTTTTCTCCTGATTCATCAAAAACCACTAAATCATCTACATAAGCTAAAGCAGGAAGGCGTGCCAGTCAGGCCGAACCTAACCACGATCTAATGTGTCGGGGAACTTCTCGACCTTCAACACAAGCTTCCTGTGTAAAACAGCTCATGTGGCTGCCGGAGTTTGCTTATTCTGGAAAATCTATGCAGGCTATTCAATGTAGAACTCTTAGGCTGTGGCTATCTTGAATTGGGTGTGTATTCTTGCAATCCTTCAGCAGTGATCTGGTGATGTTTGGCTACATTTGGAGAGTATTCGTAGTTTTCCGAGGCGAGAACCACATCGTTTTCTCTTCTTTCGGTAATGTGTTAACTTCTTACTAGCCCCATGGCTTGGGACTATTGTAAACGGGTCTCTCCTTTCCGCAGAAAAATGAGATTTCACGTTCGCAGGACCACCTAGATTTGAACGGAACATGACTTGCTCTTTCGAAAAATAATGCCTGGCAATCAGTTCCTGCAAAAAGCCGACAGTCGGAGTAGCTTACAGGCGCTGCCTTAATCTAACCATTTTTCAGGTGCAGATGGACTTTGAGGTCTCAACACCGATTTATTAAACTTTTCCGAATGCTTTGGATAGGTACTTGGTCCAACAGCACAGTCTGCCCCTAAACTCAAGTTGTCCCTCGCAGTTGCTGACGGAGACACCGTACTGTCTGTTCAACTGATTGATATCCCGCCGATACTGCAACCTTTTATTAAGAAAAGAATTCGATCGGGTGCACTTAACCAGAACCACCTGATTTTACATATTTGACAGGCATGGGGGCCTGGTTTGCCGGCAGCACTGGCTGTGGGTATTGATGCGTCGTCCCCGGCATCCCTTTGGTATGTACCGCGTCTGAATGTACCATTTTCGACCCCGGATTGCTCCATATTATCTATGATTAGTGGTGGTATATCCACACGAAACCTGGTTATTCCACACACTAAGACATACGCCAGTGGCTCGTCACTTATCAGGATACATAACGCCCGTTGACGTTTGCGGACAACCCCAGTATTTCCCGGTAACCGCGGAAATGCTTGGCGAGCCGGTCCTCGGAAATCGCACGCACCAGATGTCATTCTAGGTAAGATTGCTGCGCGTAATCGCCGATACGCGCCAAAAACACGCACTGTGGTACTACCAGTGAATAATGATGGTTCTCCATTCTGGATTCTTATCTATGGCTGCACGCACGGATTTTTTGCATTATCGTTTCCGTTTGAGTGTTTATTTTTAACGTAACACGAGGCATCTGGTATGTTTCCGATGATTGATTTGCTCATAGATCCCTATAGCTGTATCGGTTTCAGCGTGCGTTTGTATAGCAAAATGTGTCCATGTATAGTTGAGATCATCTACTAAAGAGACAATACATTTTCCGAATTGAATTCCCAATTGTTTTCCTTTGGTCTGAAAATGTTTCGTTCAAATAAGTCTTTCTAGCTAAATATCCAGATATCTGCCACTTTCTGCTTCAAACTTACCATGCATGCATGCATGTATGTATGTAATGAATATACTTTTTTGAATGTTTAAAAATTTGTATTTTATTATCCTTTATATACCGGGCGTCCCATTATAAATTATATCCTTATATAGTAAGAAGTCTTAGTAGACAGAGTGACTTGGTTGATATTGGTATAAGAAAATTTGCATGATGGCGCCCTGGCTATATAATATATTAGTGAATGTATAATTACACCGGAAATTAAGTGAGAATTATGGTATAATGCACCCGCTTGAAGTCAAATCTAGTTACTTGTTGGTGTAAATAAAACTGATGTATCTTGTTATTTGGCACAAATATTGTATTTAATGCTAAAAAAATAATTTATCTCACCAAAATAATTTAGCACAGAAATTTTTGAAATATGTTCTTGAAGATTATTGTTACAAATGCACTCCAACGAATTACTTTAATTACAATGCGTATTAGGAAAATCTTGTCAGTGAAACACTTATTTTCAGTAATGTATGTAATATTGAAAAACATATTGCCTGGTATTTTGGGCTTGCTTCGAAAAGTCGAACTAAATAACAACTATTTTATGTTACAAAAGCAGATAAATAGCAAAATTTAACGGATACATTTTAATAAAATAAGATTAAAACACTCGATGTAGTTTCACAAAATTCTTTATTTGAATATTGAATAGTTGTCTCAAACAGAAATGTGTTTAAGACTAGCTGTTACTGTTGTCATTTCGTTTTTAATTTGTATGTTAGTGAATTTAATCATGTATGTACCTACAAATATCAGTAATACCGAGTGATGTAGCCGAAAAGTTTTTCCTTAGCTGTAAATTAATTTAATAATTTATTAAACTGTATCAGGTTTTCCACGCACAGTAGAACAAGCTGAGCAATTGCGTAAAGTACAGACTATTGATTTAGCAATTAACTTATGTGTACCATTTGATGTGATAATTGAAAGAGTGAGAGGTCGTTGGTTGCATTTACCAAGTGGTAGAGTGTACAATAATGAATTTAATGCACCAAAAGTTCCGGGAAAGGATGATATTACTGGTGAAGATTTAATGCAAAGAAAAGATGATCAACCAGAAGTTGTTCGTAAGCGATTACAAGAATATAATAGACTGACAAGACCAGTTCTTGAGTATTATGAGAAACTTGGTATATTAAAAGAATATCATGGTAATACTACCGATGAAATTTGGCCGAATCTATTTGATTATTTGCGCACATACGTACCACTTGCAACAAAGTAGACATCTATTTGATATACCTTCGATACGCACAATTATGGCACAAAATGTTAAATTTACCCGATTCTCATCTTCATTTGAATAGATAGAAATTGCGGTGCTGATACTTTGTGCGACGAAATACTATTTTATCAATTGCTTTATCATTAAATATTATTTTCATGTTTAAATTTCATATGTGTTTACTCATGAAAATTTAAACCGTATTAAAATTAATCATTGCAATAATGTTTGATAATTGAAAATATTTTGTAGATATGTATAATAAAAAGGACGAAATTTTTTGATAAGTGTGTGTATTTCTTTTTTTTTTGTTGTCATTGTTATTTATAAAGTAAATAGGATAGAGTTGAATGGTGGCAGATTATAAAGATGTGAAGAATGTTGAGGGTTTTCTGCCACCCCATTTGATGGGTTTAGGCAAGTTAATATGTATGTAAAATATGTATGTATTTCTTGTTTTGGTCGAAACAAAACAAGCCGGCAAATATGATAGACTTGTATTAACAGATATTAGTGAAATAAAGTAATAGATTTATTTATGCAATTGGACCTTATTTAAATATATATTTTTTAACCTGTTGCATATATTTTCTTTACTTTTAGCTAAATTCGTGAATTTAGAACGGTTCTTTGCTTTTGAGTGTGAGTCATGGTGACTTATTTGGAATTATGTTTTTGATATTTTTATATATGTATTGTTGTTTTTTTAATATGTCTCTAGTATATAGGTGAGTATCGAATATATAATATTATTCTTTCAAGTACTGTGTTCATTGCTAGTTATTTTGTAGACCATAACATTTATTAGTTTTTGCGAATTAACACGATAATTCACCAAGATGGTAGATTTATTTACAAAATTGATATGTTTAAACGAAAATAACAAATATATGCAAATCTTTAAAAATAATATAAAAATTCAGTTACCCCTCTAACCATCACAACGAAAATGTCTTTTTGGTCGTCTACCCATACCCTGCGCAGTTCGATACTTTGGCAAATTCCGGATAGGTTGGTATATCGTGTTAGATAACTGAATATTGCCAAATTGGCAGAATAAAGCAAATTTTTCGTTATTCACGGGGAGCGATACTCGTGGACCCCAAATAACAGTTTTACATGGGCAAATTATTGTTACCAAGAACCACGATTGTTATGTAAATCAATAGTTCACTCGAAAAATGACATATTTCGGAATGTTCTTTTAAATAGATTTCATTTTTACTTTCTTATACGCAGTATAAGTAAGTACTCATGAAACATTTCGATCTCGGAACGTGTGTGTATGTGAGCCCTCTACAGCCTGAACGGTTGAAGGTAAAATGTAGCTTCAACCGTGTAGGCTGTAGAGAACATACACACACACACAGACGGACGTCATTCCAAAAATAGTCGGAATCGATTCAGGGAAGGTCAAAACGTATATTTCCGTTAAAATCTCGAGATCGAAATATTTTATGATTACAATACTTACTTATACTGCGTATAAGAAAGTAAGAATTAGATGTGGACCTCTTACTTTTTGAAAAGAATATTCAAACTAGAAGTGTATATTTACTCAAGCCTTTTTTGCGGTTTCTGAAATAAGTCAAAAACGGTTGCATTTACAGAAAATTTGTTGATGAAAGTAATATACATTTTTGGCACATCGTTTGTTTGAATTTTTACTTTCTTATACGGAGTATAAGTATTGTAACCATGAAAAATTTCGATCTCGAGATTTTAACAGAAATATACGTGTTAACCTTACATATACTGCGTATAAGAAAGTAAAAAGGTAACGGAAACAAGAAAAGAACTATTGAAATTGGTTCTTATAATTATTTTCATATAAATTATATCAACTGTGCCTGTAATTTTTTTAACAGAAATACAAAAAACGTTAAATAATCTGGAGTTTGACATTTAATATTTATTCTAAGAAATATATTTTGTGAAAAAGGGTTTCAAGGTTAGTAATATATTAATAATTAAAAAAATAATGCAAATATGATATGAGCTAACCAAAATGCATATAAGTTCAGTGCAAGCCACTGCATAGGTATGTTTTTATATTCATACCATAAGTACGAATATAAATTGTTCCAAGAGTAGCCATTTGTTTTTCATTTATGCCGGATAGTAATATAATTCTTTTAGGTTCAGATGTTAAATTATCGTAAATATTATTTACTTTTGACATGTTTACATGGGAACCCGTATCTACTAATAATACGAAACGGTTAATATCCGAAGCCTTGCTTCGGGCGGTTAAATAATCATTATTGAACAACCGAATTTTTTAATGAAATTTTCTTGAGTGTCTCTTGTACAATTTTGAGATTCGTACTAGGTTTTATCAGAGATTAGTAATCTCTGGTTTTATTTACTGACTGAGGTTTAAAGTTATTACGTACGGATCTTTTGATAATTATTTAGATTATTATTTATGAATAATTGTTTATTGGAGTACCATACCGGAACAATTCTGATTGAAATAATTAGGTTTTTACTTTCTTATACGATGTAACGCTGTCGCTATTTTAAGAGCCTAGTTGGCACTATTTCGAGGTAATCGTGTCATCTAGCGGTTTTACCGCAAAACGCTTGGTGTCCCTCGCCGCTCGGCATTGCGCGCACCTTTAGCGGGATTAATTAATCCGGAAAATGCGGGAATAACTTGTCGTTTCACAAAATATACGGAATATCGCCCTCTTGTCGGCTGACCAGCTAGTAAGGTGGATGTGTTACCGTTCCCGTATCGTTCTACATCAGTTTTTTCGTCACGTGCAATTTTGCAGTGAGTACTTTTTTCCGTAGCTGAGTCTCCGACAGAAGCAACGACTAGAGATAAGTATAATTGGTTACTTACTCTTTTATATTGATTTTTGGTCAGCCGGAACCCAACTTACCACGTGGTTCCGGGGTTATTTCTTTTGGCACACGTGCCCATCAATCTTGCAATTTAACACTTAACGTAACTCTGTTTATCACTTCACCCTTTTTTATGTAGCGTCACAGTTCAGTATTCAAGCCCTTTATTTGCTTGTTATCGTTAGTTTAATCTATGTTAAAATTCCGTAATAGCGTGGCTATAAACTCCTGCGCATCTCTACCCCGTACATAATACTTTCCACCTGTTTTAAGGCATTTGATTCCGACGTTATTACCTGCATAACGTGCGTGAAGTCATAACCTCGGTACGGGAATCCTAGGAGAGGATTTTATAACCGAAACCACCACCAGACAGCACCAGAGTCGAGCGCAGCCACCAACATCTCTTTGCCGCCTCCAGGACGTCCGGGAATACCGGGCTGGCGCCCTAAATAAATATCCTGGAGCTACTAGCCGGCGCTGCCTCGCGACTCACATCTGGACGGTGGATGAGTATAGCCACGATCATCTAACTTTGCCATCACTCCATTTACTTTTGTTTACTTTCCTTATAACTTTACTATTAGCATTAGCGTGTATTGGCGTCAAACGCCCAGTTAAGTACAATCTATTCTGGTGTAATAAACGGTCATTGTTGCAAAATTTTGAGTTTAGTTCACCTAGCTGCTGCAGCTCTTATCCCCACTCCCGACTCCGATCTGAGAGCTAGTCGAGCATTTCGTTCTGTCAGCTTCTCGCTCACGAAAGTCGTTACAACGATGTAATAAGTAAATTTGATATCGTGGAAAAAATCAATCTCGAGATTTTTACAGAATGCAAAAGGAGCGAAACTGACGTATAAAGTGGCTACAAAATATATGAGTTATTCGCTAAGAAGTGAGTAAAGTGATATTTGGATTTTGTGAGAAAGGATTTGGCCGGGTGACAACAACGAAGGAGTTCTTGTTGCTCTTTCAAAGAAAAGTCAAAATGTTTACTACGTTGTGCCCTAAAAAGGACAGTTGCGCATTTTTGGTGATACCAAATTTCTAATCAGGATATATATTCAGATACAGATTCATTCTGCCACAGTACGTATTTATTAAGTTCGAGCTGAATGTCGCGTAATGTTCTTTAGCTACGAATTCCACCATTTAATATATTTTATTAAATCAATCCAATTATTTTTTTCGAAAGTTAGTTAAATTAAAGGCTTTTAATTTTGTACGGGTTTTCTTTATCACAATAGGAAGCATTTCTTCAAAAACAAAATTGATTACGCAAGCTCTTTCGAAAATTACCAATTCGTCAAAAGTTCTACCTTTTTAAAAGAGTATGAATTTAAGACCTGTTTCTAACTTTAATTGATTTTCCATGTTTATATTTTGTTCTTACTTTCTTCAGGAATATTAACACATTGATATTAAATACTGCTCATATGGAATTGATCAATTAGGTGTTTCTGATTTGTGCCCGAGTTACTAAAAGAATGAATCGAACCGATTTGGTTGTTTAAGCAAATGGAAGTAATATCATTTAGAGAACGAGTAAATTATGAATTCATAGACTAAAAATGATTTATAAATTATTATGTACAATAGAACATTTTCCCAATGAGATTGTAGAATGTAATTTTTTGGGTAGGCATACACATAAACAATCTATAACACTCACACGTACCAAAATCATCGACATGATTTTGAAGTGTATTAAAACAGTAATATCATTCGGGTATATTTTTAGACTTATATATTTATATTAGGGTTGTAAACATAGATAACGCTAAAAACAACAATTTTTAAAAAAAATTTTGTAATGTCCGTCTTAGCTGGTTTTAAAATTGTTACGTCCATATTGCTTAACTGCAGTTGTGGTCTCTGAATAATGTATTCCAATACTAGTAACTGCTAGATATAATAAATAATTTATCTGAAGACGACTACAAGTATGTAGTAGAAAAAATACATGTTTTAATAAATAATAAAGGCAACGTTAGACCAAAAATATATATTTTATTTCAAATTCATTCAATAATAATGGATAGCAAATAATGGTAGAGCTGCAAATTTTATATTTTGTCAGTAGTCGAATAATATGTTAATACATTTTCATTATTGGATAGTACCATATGAATATTCGTAAAAAGTTCTTGAATAATTCAATCTCTATTTAATCGAGAATTCGTACTACATAAATATTTTATTTAAATAAACAATTATTATTTGTATTGTATTCTTATTAAGGTTAATGGTTGTAACTTCTATTTGCTTTAATTTCAGATAAAGCGGTATGTATTCTAAAATGTAGTCTTGATTCTAAAGAATATCCAGTGTAATTTTTCCTGCAACGAAAACAATTAAAATATTTTTTAAATTTATTAAAATTTGCAATCTTTCGCCATTCAACTTTAATCCTTAACTACTACTTCTTTTGCTTTATTCAAATTCTTCATACACGCTCTTCTATTTCGCTCGCTAACAACATTCCTTTCATGCAACTCATTTTCAATCATATTTATCTACTTATTCCGAAGATAGGCTCCCATTCTCACATCATACATCTCGTCCACGTAAATCTTTTTAGTTAATATTTAATTGGACATTCTTTTAATATGACCATACCATCTCATTTGACTCTCACCTATTCTACGTGCTACATTTTTTTTGCAATATCGCACTGCTAATACACCCACGTATTCCGCTTTCTGTCTTTCCGGGATAGTATTTCTAACGCACCTGTTATTTTATAACAAACAGACACTCTTCTATCAATCTAGCATTTATACTTTTGAACACTAGAGAATAACAAACTGTTTAACTTGCTCTAATCGAAGTTCATTTACCACAATATTACACACTGTGTTGCATTCATTCTAATCAAACACCACAACCTTTGTTTTATTTACATTCACAAGAGGACGCCAGGTCACCGATTTGGTTGAAATTTTGACAAATGGTAGGTGACACGCTGAGCTGGCGTACGGGCCAACAGATATGCACTCCCCATGTGAGTAGGAGCTCTGACAAAACCAACCATGTTGTCCAAACATTAGTTTTTAAGAAATTAATGTATTATTAATTAAAATAATAAAGAAATTGAAAATGAATGGCGTACGGGCCCAGTGGTCAGGAGTTCTAGCCCACACTCCGCCGGCTTTTTTCTCTGTATGACTTTTTTTTTATTGTAAATAAAATATAAAATTATTGACTATTGCAGCATTCACTTGGATGGTAATTATCATAAAAGTGATTAAAACATAAAGGTTTCCTGCAATGAGAGCAGCATATAAATGCTGCTTTTTTGCAGAAACAAGAACTTTTCAATACTAATTGAGAAAAACAGACTTCATTTACATTCATGAAAATGTCCTTGTCATCTGTAAGTCCAGATGCGTACCAAGCAAA
>OX063288.1:16751754-16859345 GCA_944039245.1 Nebria salina
ATTATGCACAACTAACACACGACAAGGTGCTTCGTACTTTTCATCAGAATTTAAAGCTTTAAAATTTAACTTATTTTCAAGTGGTGTACTTACAGCCTTACATTTCTCATTTTAAATATATTTATGACTGTTTCTATATATGCATGTTGATCTAGAGTTATTCTATTATTTTACATCTTGTAATTCTATTACCTAGAAAATAGATTGATTCCTTTCAATTCTACTATAGTATATTTACTATACATCAAATAATTTTTAAACCCTTTCATTTTAATAATTTTCTTTGTTGCAATTACAAAATCATCAACATATAAAACCACATATCCATACATTTAGAACTATTTTCTCTATCTAAACGCAAATACATCTATCAGCAAAAGAATTTTCCTTTTAATCCTCTGTAATTAATAGCATGTTCAAAAAATACTTAAAACCAGCATCTCGCTGCTTCTTTTAATCCATTTAAGGCTTTGTTTAATTTACAGACATGATTTTCTTTAATTGTAACACCTTGAGGAACTTCCATATAAATTTCCTCTTTTAAATTACCATTTAGAAAATCCTTTTTTTGTTTTAGATCCATATGATGAACTAACAAGTTAAATTGATTTGCAAAAGCTACTATGAATATAAAACTTGAAACCCTTGCAACTAGTGCAAAAGTTTCATTACAATTTTCAAGATATTACACCTATTGCACCTATTGCAACTATTCGAGCTTTATATCTTAATGAATGTACATATTCATAATTTTTAATAGTAAATAAACATCTACAATCAACTATATTTTTATTTTCAGGCCTTTTTACTAAAGTCCATTTATTATTAATCATAAGAGAGTTTATCTCTTTCTTAATAGCTTGTTCCCATTGGACTATAAACCTTATTCTTAATTTCCTCATATAAAATAAGAATTTTGTACATAATCGATTGCGCAGACATAATATGACCATTTATTTTATTTTCATCATAAGAAATATGCTTTCGATTTTTAATTCTATCCTTCTCCTTAACTCAGAAAATATTTATTTCATTTCATTATTTTAAATAATGATTCACCTGTGTGTTTTATTATTTTATCATTATCTGATTTATACCTATCAGATTTATTTGACTCAACTACTGATTTTGATTATATACCAGAAATATCAGTTTTATTACAGCAGTTCTACAACCAACCTTTTCACTTTTGAGTCAACTACTGATTTTGATTCAATTTCACAAATATCAGTTTTGTTACAGGAGTTCTACAACCAACTCCTTTTTACTTTTGAGTCTACTACTGATTTTGATTCAATTTCAGAAATATCAGTTTTATTACAGGAGTTCTACAACCAACTCCTTTCATTTTTACTTTCTTATACGCAGTATAAGTAAGTATTGTAATCATGAAAATTTTTGATCTCGAGATTTTAGCGGAAATATATCTTTTGACCTTCCCTGAATTGAGTCTGACTATTTTTGAGATGACGTCTGTCTGTGTGTGTGTGTGTGTGTGTGTGTATGTGTGTATGTGTGTGAGTCGGTCTGTGTGTATGTGTGCGTTCTACAGCCTAAACGGTAAAAGATACAGTAACAAAACTTCAAACTTAAGATTTTTATGTGCCTGACAGGAAAACCTCCTATTTTGAAAAGAATATTCCAACAGGAAGTGCATGTTTACTCTATTCATTTTTTGCATTTTCTGCTATAACTCAAAAACGGTAGTTTTTACAGCAAAATTTTTAGATTAAAAATAAAAGATATTAATATTTTCCATAACTTTTATTTGAAAATATTTTTCAGAAAAGGTACTGGTTACAAAAAAAAAGAGTGTTTCTTCAATATTCTGCTTTAACTCAAAAACGGTAGTACTTACAGCAAAATTAGTAAGAATGAAAATAAAAGATATTAATATTACGCATAACTTTTATTTGAAAAGTATTTACTAAAATGTTAGTTTCCGTTTTATCTCGATAAGAAATCTGATCTTATATTGAATGGTTCGTGTATTGTTGCCGATTGTTTCATTTGTATACAATTGCGGATATATTTAGCGGACGATATTTTTGTTATGTTTATCAAAATGTCAAATTTCCTTAAAATTAATATAAGATATCTGTGCATAAGTGTGTTAATATACTTTCGTATACGGTAATATAATTTCGTACACTCATTTTGGATAGATCGTTAGAATTTATAAAACATTTAAATTTTTCAAACATTTTTTAATTATGATGACTAATTAAAATGCGTATAAGAAAGTTCAGTGACAGACACGTCAGCTTTTTACTTTTGAGTTTACTACTGATTTTGATTCAATTTCAGAAATATCAGTTTTATTACAGGAGTTTTATAACCAACCCCTTTCATTATTACCATAGGCCATGTTTTCAGAACATTTATTTCATCAACAATAACGTGCCTAAATGCTACTCAATTTGCAGTTCCCACATCCCATTTTTATTTCCATTTGGTTCATGTACTACCAGTATTCCTTTCCATGAATTTTTCATCATAATCTTTATTTTTACTGGTTTTATCATGCATTTAAACAATTGAACCAAATACTTTATTTGAGGCTTCATATAATGCCACAATTCATATGGTGTTTAACCTTTTCAATACTTGCACCAATTGTCATTGTGCAAACTTTTTAGTTAACGTTGTTTTCAAACGTTCAACACACCATTTATCCTTGAGGATTCGTGGAACTTGCAAATTATAGCTAATACCTTTTTCACACAGTAATTATTTACCCCAATCCACAAATATTCTCTTAATATATAAATTTACTATTTTTTTTTAAATTAAAATCAACTTCACTCTATTTGCCACAGTCATTAAAAACTGAAAAACATTTAATTTGTGTCAATTTAAATATCTAACACAACAGTGAGTATATTCATCAATAAAAGCAACAAAATAGTTTTATTTTTTATTTATTATATATTTTAGGAGAAGTGATCCGACCACAAACATACGAATGTATAATTAACAATGGTCGCGTTATTTAATTTTTGTCTTTTACCTTTTAAATGCTATCCGTGTTTGTTCAACAAGTATTTATGCTTCACATAAACCATCATTTGGTGTAACCTGATCTATTTGCCATTTATCATTAATAATATGTTTATTCTTTAAAGAATTTGCTTTTGCCTATATGACTTAAACTTTGATGTCATATTTCATAATTAATTTATTGGCTTATAGATCTTACTTTATTTATATTTACTATAAAGTCAATAGTATTTAAATCAAATTGTTCAAAGACTTACCATTTATTACAGTCTTACCACCCTTTGTTTATTTTCATAAGACTCTCATCTAAAATGACTTTTAATCCAGAACTTTGCATCCGCGGAACAGATATCAGGGTGTATGGAATTTCTGGACAATTAAACATATTCTCCAGTAGTCCTTGATTTTCCATATTGCTGACCACGTTCAATGTTCCCTTCTTCGTTGCTTCAATGAAGACATCATTCTTCGCTACTGACATTTCTTCTGGCAGTTGAATATTGACAAAATTTTCATTTAATTCTTTCCAGCCATAAAAGCAAAACCAGATGACTCGTTCGATGCTTGCTGATTTAATTGAACAGTTTGAAGTGTTCTTCTTTGTTATGTATGTTAATTATTAAAAGGTTTAAACGTTTGTCCTTTTAAATAATAACAGCATTCTCATTTAATATGTCCTTCTTTTCACAATGATAACATTTCATTGATGAAGGTTTATTATTAAGTTTAATTTTATTAATATTTCTTTTCTTAAAACACTGATTTTGTTTAACATTAGAATATGCATTTCAAAAATTTTCAACTTGAATTTCTTTAGCACTAGTATCATTGCACTCATTTGATAATTTCACTTCATGATCTAATAGTCTTGTTTTCACATAAGCTTATGTTATATTAACTTCAGATAGATTTTCGATTGCAATTATCACACCATCATAAGATTTGACTTTATTAAAGATGTATCGCAAGCCTTCACAAATCCAAGAATAGAATCCGATAAATATTCTACGATAACACTTTTGGCGATTCTTTCGGCTTTATTCCACTCATCACCAGGTATTTGAGGAATCACATCATCAACAACTTTGATAATATTAAGTTCAGCTAATACAGCTTTTATTCTAAACTTCCACACACTATATTTTTCACCATCGAAGACTTTAATGTTTCTTTTCAACTTTGAATTTTTCATTGTCTTTCACACTTGCTTATTACACAATACAGAACACTTTAAAAATGCTTTTCACGCACAATTTCAATATAAAAACTAATTCACGTTATCTGGGCCCATAACCTGTTGGGTTTTGGGATCTAATTAATAAATAATAATACAAGTTTT
Source organism: Nebria salina (assembly GCA_944039245.1). NCBI lineage: Eukaryota > Metazoa > Arthropoda > Insecta > Coleoptera > Carabidae > Nebria > Nebria salina. Next base: position 16,756,094 of record OX063288.1, read on the forward strand.
ATATTAAATCGTGCTCTTTATCCTCTACGGTCTCGGAAGGTTTATCTCTACGCTTTACCACTTCAGCATTCTACACAAGACTGTCCAAAAAGGTTCGTCGCCAGATCTTAAAAATGACCACATCTGTTTACTATTTTTCTACACATTGGTCCTTATCTTGAAATATGAAACGACCATAAATCTCTTATAAGTGTAACTATAACTTAAGACAAAACTCTTAGACTAAACAGAAACATAATACAGATTAACTTTTGTATATATGCATGGATATTTCAACAGAAACCACAAAAACCACAGACCCGGCTGATATATAGTGTGGAAAAAAAAGAAAAGATAATTGAAATATTAACGAAAAGAAAAGAAGAGAACCCTTGCAGATTTGCGTAAACAAATCAGCTATCCGGAGAAATGTAAGCACATTACCAATGCTTGTTGCAATATTGCTTAAAAAAATCCTCATGGGACTCTCAATAACAGCATTGCGACGATGCAAATTGTAACTAGGACACTGCTCAAATATATATATATATATATATATATATATATATATATATATATATATATATATATATATATATATATATAAATATATATATATATATATATATATATATATATATATATAATCAATGGAAACGAATTTGAGAAAAATTCATCGGGCCTCGCCGGGAATCGAACCCAGAGCCTTTGGATAGACGCTCCATTTTATTTTCATTTTCAATGTTCTTTATTGTTTTTATTTTATAATACATTAATTTTCTTTTAAACTAATGTTTGGACAACATGGTTGGTTTTGTCAGAGCTCCTACTCACATGGGCAGTGTATATCTGTGTATGTGTGTAATTGCGTTGTGCGCTTAAACATTGTGTGATTGCCTTTGTTATAATTTTTATTTTTATTTGTGTATTGGGATTGCAATTTGTGGGAAAGGAGGTACCAAAAATCCATTTAATTATTTTACATAATGAAAATTATTTTTGTTAAAACTTACTAACTAACTTAACTAATTTAAAATCACTTATATTTTATATAACAGAAGATTATGGATGATTGATGGTACATTTTTGTGTGTGTGAGAGATGTTTTGTTTGTGTTCTGTTGTGTAAGGTATTGTTGTATGTGTTAGTGTTAGGTGTTCTGCTCATGAAACTCCTCATGAAAAATGGGCAAGTCTTGGTAGGGAAGCTTGTGTCTGAGTCTACATGTGGTGTTGTTGTCGCGAATTTGTGTGATGTTTCTTATAAGTGGGTTTGAATTAAATTGTGTTTTTGTAAAATTTTTGTGATGTGTCTTAGATGTAATCACGGATGTAAGGTATGTTTGTGTCTTCGTGTAATTGTGTTATGCGTGTGTATCTTCCAGAGCTGGTCGCCAGGCGAAGACATTTATTTTGCAGGCGTTGCAGTGGTAGGGTGGTGGTGACCGGTGCGTTACACCAGACCGGGGCCGCATACATGATGATGGGGCGAATGATTGATGAATAAATGAGGAGTTTATTTTTTACAGTTAGGGAGCTATTTTTAACAAGGAGAGGATAAAGGTTGCGAATTACGGCTGATGCTTTGTATATTGCGTGTTTAATATGTTGGTTGTGTCTTAGTGTTCTGTATAAGTGTATTCCCAGGTATTTTACTTTGTTTATAGGTGTGATTTTTTGTTTGTGTATTTCGAGTGGTGTGAATAATCTGGTGTGTGTGAATTTACGTGTAAAGACTATGGTTTCGGTTTTGTTTGTGTTTATTTTTATTTTCCACGTGTCTCAGTAGTGTTCTAATATATTTATGTGTATTTGTGTTTGTTTTGTGGCTACTTGGGTGCTGAAGGAGTGTGAGTATATTGCTGTGTCGTCAGCGTATTGGGCTGTGTGTGTATTCGGGAATGTGGGGATGCCACTAATGTACAGGTTAAAGAGTTTAGGACCAAGGACGCTGCCTTGTGGAATTCCTACTACAATGGATTTACGGTTTGAGAGGGAATTATTAATTTTGATTGTGAAGGATCGGTTTGTGAGGTAAGAGTAGATCAGTTTGGTTAAAGTGGGAGGGAATTGGAAGGAGATAAGTTTGGCCACGAGTCCTACTGTGCAGACCGTATCGATGGCTTTTTCGATGTCCAGTAGGGTCATGACCGTGACCTTATTTTTATTGAATTGGGTCGCGATATCGGTTGCAATCCTGCACACCTGCTGCACCGTGCAATGCCTGGCTCGGAAGCCAAACTGGTGATCAGGTGTGAGTTTTTGTCCTGTGTCGATATCGTCGACCCGGGAGAGGATGATCTTTTCGGTGAGCTTGGAAAGGATGTTTAAGAGGCTTATGGGGCGATAACTTGTGGGTGCGGATGAGACTTTATTTGGTTTAAGGATTGGGTGGACAGTAGCAGTTTTCCAGGCAGCAGGGAAGTGGTGCAGTTTGATTATGGAATTTATTATGTAGTAGAGTTGGATGATGGATTTTCTTGAGAGGTTTTTCAGGATACGGTTTTCTATTTGGTCGGGGCCAGGAGCTTTGCGGTTGGGTAGGATTTTAATTAATTTGGTTAACCCGGACGGGGTAGTAAGGAGTCTGGCCAGCGTTTTGGTGTCAGTGTGATGTGGAGTGTTTAAATATTGTAGTGTGTCTTGCGTGATTTTATCTTGTGTGGGGGTGTTTGGCGTGTGTGTTACGTGTATTTGTTCAAAAGTGTTAGCTATCATCTCCGACTTGTCCTCGTCGGTGATAGCTGTTATGTTGTTGTGTGTGAGAGTGGGTATTCTGGTGTAAGGTTTTTTTAGTGTTTTTGTCAGCCGCCAGAGGGAGTGGTCATTGGGGTTGAGGGCGGAAAGTTTAAGGGGCCATGTGTTATTTTTGTGTGTTTTTATTTGGGTTTTGATTTGTGAGTTTAGTGTGTTGAGATGTATTCTGTGTAGGGGAGTGTGTGTCCTCTGCCATAGTCTTCTGGTGTGATTTCGTTGTTTAATTAATTGTGTTATGTGTGGTGGCGAGTTAAGATTATGTGGGTTCACTTTAATGTTGGTTGTGTGTTTCCGTTTTGCTATGTGTATAGCGTTTGTGAAGTGTTCTATTTGTGCATCGATGTCTTGTGTTGTGTGTATTTGATTGTTGATGGGGATGATCGTGTCAAGTGTTTTGCGAAAGTGCGCCCAATTTGTGTGTTTGCATGATGTGATTGTTTTAGTGGTGTTTTCTATGTGATGGTTGGTTAGTTGGAATATGATTGGATTGTGATCTGAGTTAAGCTCGGGTAATGACATGGGGCGAGTGATGTTTTGAACATTTTTATTTATGATTACGTCTATGGTGGAGGGCGTATTTCCGTTTTCGGGGTAGTGTGTGGGAGTGTTTGGGTGTAGTATGATGGCGACGTGTGAGTTTATGTATGATTTGAGTGTGTTGCCGTTTGTGTTGTTTGTAATGCAGTCCCAGTCCGCGTGTCTCGCGTTGAGATCGCCGATCACCAGTGTTTTGTTTTTGTATAATACTGTAGTGAGATCTGTACGTGTGAAGTTGTTTATTGGTCTGTTGTAGGCAGCGTAGATTACTGTGTTGTCTGTAAGTGTTATATTTAGTGTTTCTAGTGTAGTGTGTGGGTTTGGTGTGAGTGTGTGTGGTATGTTGTTTTTGACTAGCACCGCAACGCCCCCAGCGGGTACTGGACCCTGCTGTGGTCGGTCAGCTCTGTAGATTGTGTATTTGTGTATTTTAAATTTGTGTGAGTCTTTGAGTTTTGTTTCGTTTAGTAGGCAAATGTGTATGTTGTGTGGTTTGTAGGAAGTGTTTAAGTTCACCTACCTTACCCATGACTCGATTGGCGTTCCATGAACAGATGTTTAGTGTTGTTTTGTGTTTAAATGTTGTATGTGTGTACATTTTGGGCGAAACTTAGGAATAAAGTGAAGTGTTCATTGCTTGTTTTTGCTTTTGCCAATGCTCTGTTTAGATCTCTTATGACTGCCAGCATGTTTGCTATGTTTATTGTGGCGTTTAATTTTGCCATCTCAGCAAACAATTCTGTAATGTCGTCTAAATGTTGTGGTGTTTGTTGTTGTTGTTGTGGTTGTTGTTGTTGTTGTCTTTGTTGTTGTTGTTGTTGTGGTTGTTGAGGTTTGGATAGAGTTTGTTTCGGGGTAGGAAGGAGGGGGAAATCACTTTTTGACGGCAGGGTTTGTAGGGTGGTTTGGTTATTCCTGTAATTTCTAGGAATCGGGGCATCGGTGTATTTGGGAGGTGGGGTAGGTCTCTTGGGTTTGTTAGTTTCCATTTGTTTTAGTTTGAGGAGGTAGGTGGGACATTCAGTAAAGTTGCCTTGGTGCGGGCCTGCACAATTTGCACATGTCGCTGGTGCGTCTTTGGATTTGACGCACGTTTGAGTCATGTGGCCCTGTGCACACTTCAAGCACTTCGGGCGGAGCCTACAGTTGGCTGTAGCGTGGCCCCACTGCTGGCAGCGATGGCATTGTATGATTGCTTTCTTGTTGATGTGTCGCTCCCACTCTACCTCTATTTCGTGTCAGTGTTGGTGTTTAGATTTTTAAGTGTATGTGCATTGCTTGTAGTGATTAGGTAGAGGGGGCATTTGGTGTTGCGCATGCGAAAGGTCTTGTATGCTTCGACGCCGAGTCTACGTAGCTCTTCCAGCAGCTCAGCTGGTTCTGGGGTAAAGTCAAGGCCTCTTAGTACGAACGCGTGTGTTTTTGTCTGTCTGTTTGTGTAAGTGTAGTATTGGAAGTCATTGTCTTGGTTCATTTCCTTAATAAGGTTTTGTCTGTCGGTCTCTTTATGTATGTATATGTTAGTGTTGTTGTTGGTATACTTAATGTGGTAGTCGTTGTTGGCAAATTTTTTAATAAATGCGGAGAGGTCGTTTCCATTGATAGGGTCTGCTGGTATGATTATGGGTGGCGGGGGGCGTTGTTTTTTGATTGGTTCTTCTTCCGGTTCATCTTCACTCTCCGAGTCGTCGTTGTCCGTTAGCACATGGAATTTGTTTGTTAAATGTGTGGGTGGGGTTGTTTTGTTGTAGTTGCGTTCATCCGTCGACGCTTCCTCCCTTGGACGTACCTGTGCCTTTGGGGCAAATAATTTGTTTACCCTGAAGGTTTGGTTAGCGCGGCCTTGTGGGTTAGGGGGATCGTCTTCCTCCATCGGGACAATAGTCTTCTCGCTCGAGTCGAGGTCTATTTGTGGGAATGGTTCCTGGCTGGAGAAGTAAAATGAGACCGGAAGACTCTCAAGTGATGACGATGGGGTTGGTGAGTCCACTATGGTGAGCCCAGTAGGGTTGGTGTAGAAAGTTTTCTTAATGTTCCTTGTTATAAGGGCCAAGTTGGTTCGGAACACACTATTTGTGTCGTTGAACTCAAATAGTTTGTTTTTGTTTGTTAATAACAAACTGAAACGACACTATACTTGTTTATAACGAATAAATAAAGAATGTCTTCTCTGCACACACTGTTGGTATAGTAAAATACGTCCACACTGTATGAAGTTAAGACTCCGACTGGATCATAGATAATTCACTGGATAGACGCTCCACTGCTCTACCATTGAGCTAAGAAGACCCTGACGAGTAACCGATGAATCTTTCTCAATTTCGAATTCTAGGTGTGGCCTAACGTAGTATTTCAAATTACGTTGGTACTATTTCCAACTAAAAGTCTATCCCATCATTGTTCATATATATATATATATATATATATATATATATATATATATATATATATATATATATATATATATATATATATATAAAATAAACTAAAACATATATATAAAAATCGAATTAGGGAATCTTCGAGTTATGGAATATACACAAAAAAAAACATGTTAGTTGTTTATTTTGAAGTAATCGGAAATATATATATATATATATATATATATATATATATATATATATATATATATATTTATATTTCGTTAGTAAAGGTGATATATCGTCGCGACAAAAGTAGAACGACTTTGAAGAAAAAAACAGCTTAGCAACAGATACATACACATTTTAAGGGATTTTAGTGGATATTAAAAAAAAACAATTTTTAACAATTTACAACAATTATCAAAAATGCTACAAATATTCTATTTACCAGGAAAAAACGCGAAAAACAATTTAAATCATTTAATGGTACCTGACGGAGTCTCGACTCTAAAATAACCTCTATTTTTTTAGTTTTATTGTGGCCAAACCAAAAAATATATTATAAATCAGTTTGCAGGAAATGGTTTATTGACAAAAGAACTACAAGAAAAAGAAATCATATTTATATATAGTGTCATATTCCTGCGAACACAGAGCGCCACGGCTGCTTCTAAAAATAAAAAAACGTCTCCGCTGTATCCATGTTTCAGGTAGGTCTGCTGAAATAAAACAAAAACCAAAAAAAAAATCTTATTCGTACTAACCGTGTGTATAGAATCATCTAAGAAGAGCTCGATCTAATTAAAATTGTAGCCTTAGTAGAAGTTCAAAGTACGAGTAAAGAGATTTTTCAATATTTCGCTCAGTAGAAGAGGCTGCATAATATGAAATTTTCATGTTCATGGTACATGATTCGAAGCACTGATATGTTAAGAACATGTAGTTAACATTTTGTGAGGATTGAGTTAGTAATTATAAAACATCTGCAGTGTCATGCACCGAACTTTCTTAAACGCATATGGGTTAAACCACATCGTAGTTATTATTTTTCTAATTTAGAATATTTGTTCTGACCTTTGGAACACTTTTACGCTAAATATATTTCTTTGAATTAATATTAAATGTCAAACTTCAAATTATTTAGGTCTGTTTTGTTTTTTACTCAGTATAATGCCGGGTTTATACAGAAAAAATTAACGCTACATTTAACATTAGCGCTACATTTAAGGCTAAGAAAAAGATAAACACCATGCTAACCAATGTTGCCGTTTATACAGAATTTAAGACTACATTTCTTTTTAACGCTAAGCTAACAAGTTGGCCAACTTTTATCTTTCTTACTAAGAGAGATGAACAAAACCTCGTTCTTTCTTTGCCTAAGATCAGTTCAGTTTGAAAAACGCATCTGCGCAAGCGTGACCTGGTGCACATGTGTTGTCAAGTACAACATGACAGTGCAGTTTGTAGCTCTTTTTACATTCGCATTTGTTTACCTGCTATATTGTTGATTATTATTGTTTTTTTAACATAATGGACGGTGAATTGATTGATAGTGTCGAAAAATACGCTATATTGATATGATAAGCGAAGTGTAGGCTTCCGCAATAAAACTAGTAAAGAAAATACATGGAGAAGTGTTTCCGAAGTCATGGGGCTAAAAGGTATGTGATATGCAACTATATTTTAAAATTGGACGATGTTGTAATTTCAAATATATTCTAGTTCCAGAGTGTGAATCCCGGTGGGTGACTTTGCGGTCTCACTAAGCGACTGAGAGGAATAAACTGTTCGAGTCATCTGCAGATGCAAGCATCGAAGGTGCATGTCTATCGTTGGCAGAATACTATAGTGCCAAAAGGACCGAAGAGGACCCCGACATATTTGGGAAAAGCGTTGGCGTATTAATGAAAAATATGTCGCCAACCGCGAAGAAACGTAGGCAAAAGAAGAATATGCATATAGTTTTTGGGTTGGACAGCGAGTAAATTATATAAATACATATATTAGTTAAATACTTTTTATTATATTGTTTTATTTAAAAATACTTCCAGTTTCTTTTCCTATTTTCCACAAACACAATTCACATTTGTTATATACGAGTTTGGCAGGTACTGAGGTTAACATAAGTTGAAATAACTTCTAAATCAACTATAATAATGTATTGAACCGAAATAATATAACTAAAAACAAAATCATTTTAATTTAATAGTCTTTCGGCATAGAACCTTTTTCGATAAGAGGTTTTTGCCATGATACTGAACCAAAATAACTAGCCAAATGTTCTCTGTAATCATGTTCCGAATCCATTTTTATTTAAAAGAAATGGAAACTACTATATCTATCGCAAAAGGAAAAATGTTTTCGCAAATCATAAAAATATAGCCTCAAAAAACAAGTTGACACTTGCAAATGTCAAACACGGAAACCAGTATGCGCATGCGTTAAGTTTGTTAGCTTAGCTGTATAAACGCCAGTTTTTCTTGTTAGTAAAATGCAGCGTTAAATGTAGCGCTAATGTTAAATGTAGCGTTAATTTTTTCTGTATAAACCCACCATAAGTAAGTATTGTAATCATGAAAATTTTCGAACTCGAGATTTTAACGGAAATATACGTTTTGACCTTCCCTGAATCGATTCCAACTATTTTTTGAATGACGTCCGTCTGTGTGTGTGTGTGTTTATGAGAGCGCTTTACAGCCCAAACGGCTAAAGGGAAAATTATGAAATTTTAAACTTAAGATTTGTATGGGCCTGGCAAGAAAACCTTCTATTTTAAAAACAATTCCGGTCGGAATATTGTTTTCAAAAATAGAAGGTTTTCTTGCCAGGCATAAACGCACACACACACACACTCGCACACACTCACACACACTCTCACACACACACTCTCTCACACACATACACACACTCACACACACTCACACACACACTCACACACACTCACACACACTACAACACACACTCACACATACACACACTCACACACACTCACACTCACACACACACACGTCAAGTGAAGATTGTAAAATTAATGCAAATATATTTAAAATAAGCAATCAAGAAAATAAGGAAATAGAGTCTAAATATTTGTTTATTAAGTATCCATAAAATAAATTTAACGTGAATTAAAAATATATATAATAATACCTTTACTAAACCAAAAGTATTTCAAAAACAACCACATCTTTATAATCTATGCTTTAATAATATTAATTATTTCTATAGTTAAGTTAATAATAGAAAGAAAATGTTATACGTGTTATCATAAAATCAAGAAGGACCTAGAAATAAACACATTGGAGCAATTATGATGAAATCATGATGAGGTGAAATTATGTATGGCTGTATCTCTTATTGCATCATTATTACTCTGATTTTATTAATGTCAGCATATAGCACTTGTCGATTTCCTGTGCAATATGAGAATTAAGTAAACTATAGTATAAGCATATATTTACATATATGAGCAAATAAAAACTTGTATTCATGTTCTGTTCAGTGTGGTATTTCACTTTTGTAACACATATTAAATGTAACAATTTGAATAAAATTCCATTTTTATTAAATTTAAACAAAGTTCAATTCGCGGTACATATTCTGGCATGTCTGTCGCTGAACCACAGACGTAAACGTATTGCATGAGCTATACAGCGCTAAATATTGTAGTGCTACCCCCGCACTAAAGGTGGCTGCTATAATTTCATCCCCGCGCTAAAAAATGTCATACGCTATGCCACGACAAACTAAAACCATACATGTTCGACAGTTTCCGTCTTATCTCCATAGGAAATCTGATCTTATATTGAATAGTTCGTGTATTATTTCTGATTGTTGCATTTGTATACATTTGCGGATTTTTCCAAATTTTAAATTTCTTTAAAATTAATGTAAGATGTCTGGGCATTATTGTTTTCATATACTTTCGTATACGCATTTTGGTGTGATCGTTAGAATCTATAAAACTAATTAAAATGCGTATAAGAAAGCTCAGTGACAGACGTGTCAGCTTTTTTCCTTCGCTAGCGTAGAGCGTTCACTAACAGTCAAAAAGTGTATTTTATATTTAATCAATGTTGCATGCACTAATTTCAATTGTACCCCTAAACAAAGAAATTAAATACTAGAAATCACATTGGCAATCTTACCAGTACACAACAAATGAATAATAATGAAATGACCTGAAACAGTTATTCGAACGTGGAAATCGAATAATTTATATAAAGGACCCAACAGCAAACAAAGATGTTGTACAACTAAAATTGACATATAGGCTTCATTATTCAATAGTTTTGAATTTACTTTGTCGGTACAGTAGAGTCTCAGTAATCCGGCAGATATCAGACCGGGGTAAAGCCATATTATTGAAAATGCCGGATAACTGGATATTACACCTAGTAATATAAAAAAGATTTCGAAATATTAAAATACATAATATAAAAAACAAATATTTTTATTAGACCTATTCTATCAGAGTGAAATCACTGTTAATTTTCGTCTGTTTCTTGGCCTGAAACGGCATTTTTAACACTTTTTCTTTGTTTGTGAACTTTGTTGCCCGTCTAAAAAACGCCGGACTGCTGGAGGATCGGACTGGCGCAGTGCCGGATTTGTGAGACTCTACTGCACTTATTTTGCTACAAATTACTTAAAAAGCACAAAGCTCCAAAACATATTACTAAAACATGCCACACAAGTATCTGCACCTACCAAAGTCACGCTATCCGTAACGGGACGACCGTGCATCTGACATCCTAGACAAGATGTACATCTTGGTCAACATTCAAAACGTAATTCACGAATTAGAATGAAACTAGAGCCCAGTTAAAGAAACATTATCATCCAAATCTGAAATGATTAAAATCTAATCACACATACGGATAAACTAGATTACATTATCCAATAAGCATAAAGTCTGGAGACTGGCAAAAAAATAACTCGTGATCACAAGTTAGGTCAAGTTTGGTATATAATGAAATGTATTATTTACAGATTTATATACATTTCATTCTCAAATCTAGAAATGGGCTTATTGATACGATATATCGATATTATATCGATAAAAAAATTCCTATAGCTATATAATAATATTTTCTTATGAACACAGGTTTGGCAGTATTTCTGTTCAAAATCAGTATCATTCGTTGTATTATTGTTCTTCATTCCGAAATATATCCGATAAATAACATCATGTATTAAGGTGATCCTTACTTTGCAAATCGAAAAAAATACACTTTTTAAAATTTTTTTTTTAAATTATTCCATCACAAATGTGGGCTCCTCGCGTCACACGACACAAGTCTAAACGGTAGTCCAGTTCGGCCCACACACGCTGCAATGTGCCCCCATCGATGCTGTTCACAGCAGCAGTAATGCGTTCTCGGAGTTCACCCAATGTTGTAGGCATTGGTGGCACATAAACCATATCTTTAATGTACCCCCAAAGAAAAAAATCGCAAATTGTAAGATCGGGTGACCTGGGAGGCCAGCTGAACAATACCAAGTCCTGTACAGCACATCGCCCAATCCAGCAGTGAGGTAGTTCCTCATTTAGATAGCGACTCACTTCATTATGCCAATGAGGTGAAGCCCCATCTTGTTGGAATATGAAGTTGTTGAAATCCTCTGTCAGTTGCGGAAACAACCAAAACTGCAACATATCGAGGTATGTTGTGCCCGTCACAGTGCTTTGATTGAAGCAAAAGGGCCCGTACACTTTTGTGTTGGAGACTGCACAGAAGACATTCAATTTTGGGGAATTTCCTTCATGTTCCAGAATGATATGAGGATTTTCCGTGCCCCATATCCGAATGTTGTGACGGTTCACTTCTTCATTTAAATGAAATGTAGCCTCGTCGCTGAACACTAGACGGGTATCACATTCGTCATCCTCCATCGCTTCCTGCATTGTTGTACAAAAATTGGTTCGCCTTACATGGTCATCGGGCCGTAAACTTTGCACCATCTGTAAACGATACGGTTTGAATCACAATTGCCGTCGCAAAATCTTCCATACAGTTTGATGTGGAATACTAAGTTCACGACCTGCCCTGCGAATTGACTGTTGCGGGCTAAACGCGAAACGTTCTCTAACTGCCTCCACTGTTTCATCAGAAGCGCGTAGTCTTCCGGTGCTTTTATGTTTACTAACGGAACCAGTGTCCTGGAATTGTCGATACCATCGCAGAATGCTCTGGTGACCTGGCGGTTCTGTTCCGTATCGTCTTCGAAATACACGTTGCACCATAAGAACTGATAAACACCTCGCATACTCGAGCACACAAAAAGCTTTCTGCTGCATAGTCGCCATTTTGCATACTGAGTTCCTGCTGCCATCTGGGCGTTTAAAGCGAAGTTTGTTAGCGCGCGTTTTAAACTTGAACATTTTTCCTTTAGTTTCAAGTGTCATTTAATATTATATATGTAAAACTTTGTGAAATATATCTTTTTAAAACCCGATGATTCTTTTATAGACACCCTGTATTTATTAAAAAAATATATTTTGCACATTTTTACACAACTTATTCAAAACTTAAAAAAAATTAATTTAGCCAATTTTGAATCATCCAGGCGGCGGCAGAGGGCGTCTTCTAAATATTCCTTTATATACTGTCGTATATTTTTTGAGCTTCCTGGAAATGATATAGTGAAAATTCTTGTTGGGTTATACTTTTGAGACTTTTCTCTTCGAGGCAAACCCAAAAAAGTTTAATTAATGAAAAGATGAGGTATTTGGATGGAAATACCCATATATACGAGAAAAAAGGGATATTTGGATTTTTAAGTTTGCCCCGAAGAGAAGGTTCTCAAAATTGTAACCCATCCAGAATTTTCACATTATCTTTTCCAGGAAGCTTAAAAAAAATATACGGCAGTCTAAAAAGCAACTTTTAGAAGACGACATCTGCCGCCGCCTGGATGAATCAAAATTGGATAATTTTTTTTTTTTAAGTTTTGATAAGTTGTATAAAAATGTGCAAAACATTTTTTTTGAATAGAAACAATCATTTTCGCAAAAAAAAAATTTTAAAAGTGTATTTTTTTTAATTTAGAAAGTAAGGGTCCCCTTAATGTAAGCCATTCCAAAGAAAAAGAAGATTTTTATGATAAAAAGTAGGAAACATATAACAAAATGGAGAAACGACCATTCGAGTTCATGATATTAAGAAACTGTAGAAAATATCAAGTTTAATAAATGAGTCAAATTCAAAACGACGACACATATAAAAAGGAAATATGATAGTCGATCCGCTATTTAAATAAAAAAAAAGGAAATATTTTTGGTATGGAAGATGGAAGAAAAATAGGTGGACTAAATACTTCATAGAATTGTTCAGAGAAATTGACTTCCATGACAAAACAGAAAATAAATCAACTCGAAACTGTAGAAGGAATTACAATAGAAGAAATAATAAAAGCGTTATAAAATCTCAGAAAATAAAAACATTTTCAGAGGTTATGAACATACAGCTAAATAAAGTCTTGAGTGATGCACCTAATACATCACTCAATAAGTTCGTAGGATGACTAATAAAATAACAACTTTTAAGCAAAAATTTGTCTGTATTCATCAATATAGTCTCCTTCAAGCATGATGCATTCATTCCAATGCCTCTCTAATATTTCCATGCCTCTTTTGTAGAACGATTTATCTTTGGCCTCAAAATACCATTTAGTTTCGGCAATCACTTCACCATTGGAGCCAAAACTCTTTTTCTGGAGCATTATTTTTAAGTCTGAAAACAGGTAGTAGTCACTGGAGCCTGATTCGGAGAAAACGGTGGGTGGGGAAACAGTTTAAAGTGTAATTCGTGCAATTTTGCCATTGTTGCGATTAACTTGTGCCCAGTGCACTGTCTTCTTGAAAGAGCACTTTTTACTTTCTTATACGCAGTATAAGTATTGTAATCATGAAAAATTTCGAACTCGAGATTTTAACGGAAATATACGTTTTGCCCTTCCCTGAATCGATTCCAACTATTTTTGGAATGACATCCGTCTGTGTGTGTGTGTCTGTGTATGTGAGCGCTCTACAGCAAAAACGGCTAAAGGGAAAAATTATGAAATTTTAAACTTAAGATTTGTATATGCCTGGCAAGAAAACCTCCTATTCATCTCTAACATCTGCAGTGTCATGCACCGAACTTTCTTATACGCATATGGGTTAAACCACATCGTAGTTACATTATTTTCTAATTTATAATATTTGTTCTAACCTTTAGATCGCTTTTACACTAAATATATTTCTTAGAATAAATATTAAATATCAAACTTCAAATTATTTAAGTCTATTTTGTTAAACAATTGACAGGTGCAGATGATACGATTTATGTAACAATATATATAATAAGCAGAAATAAATATCATTAACTTTTGTTCACAAAAATTTTCTGTAACTGTAACCATTTTGAGTAATTGCAGAAACTGCAAAAAATGACTAGAGTAAACATCCATTTCCGGTCGGAATATTGTTTTCAAAAATAAAAGATTTTCGTGCCAGGCACATACAAATCTTAAGTTTAAAATTTCATAATTTTCCCTTTAGCCGTTTCGGCTGTAGAGCGCTCACACACACACAGCCACACACACACACACAGACGGACGTCATTCGAAAAATAGTTGAAATCGATTCAGGGAAGGTCAAAACGTATATTTCCGTTAAAATCTCGAGTTCGAAATTTTTCATGATTACATACTTACTTATACTGCGTATAAAGAAAGTAAAAAAAAATTGACTTAAATAATTTGAAGTTTGACATTTTATATTTAAGGTGGAGTGGGGTAAATGCAGACTAGTTTTTGCAAAGTTGCGTTTAACCCATTAGCGCCCAAAAAAAAAAAAATTCATAATAAATGTACGAAAATTTGTTAATATATTTAATTTGAAGATAGAATCATGGGAAAAATATTAAAAAAAATTTTTGGTGCGTCAGTTTTACAATTGTTGTTTTCTGTTAAATTTTGTGTATTATTTATATGTAATAATACAAAACATAATCTTAAACAATATCATATAAGTGAAAGAATTAAATATAAAAAAATATTATTTCATGTGGTATGGCTGGAAACATGCAGAGCATAATGTTACCTCACATTTTGGGCAAAAACTACATATATTTGCGCTAACGTAAATATTTTTATAATTTTAATAACAAGCGATGAAATATACATCTATTATCAATACGAAACTACATTTAAAAGTTTTATAAACTTTATTTTAATGTATGAAAAAATTAATAATTTCAATAAGAAAAAGAGGTTCAAAATTTTAAATTACAAATTGTGTCAAATTACAGCCTTTATATGCATGTATATTACAAAACTTTTTTTTACACTGCCAAAGGTCCAAATAAACGTTTCAATTTAAATTAATGAAATTAATGTTTTCACTGATTTTTAATGCAATATTATTTATGTTGTCCTATGTATATGACACTGGGCGGTAATGGGTTAAAACTTATATATTTTTACTATGGTATGTAAATACTTAACGATGCAGGTATTAAACGCTGCGTACTGTTATTATTAGTAAACTAATATTACGTAGGATTCCAATTTTTCTTGAAATATATCATTTTTATAGGATATTGTACAAAGTGTCAACTACTCTGCACTTTCCCCGACAACTGGGGCAAGAGCGTAACCAAGACTTAAAATGCTTATCAAACCTAATTTGATAAGCAACGGGACAAGATCAGAATTTTTAACAAACCTGCTATAAAATGCTTTTTATTTCACGAAATTATCTTGTTTAGTTTTAGATTTATAAACTTTTAAAGAAGCAAGTACTTTTTACAGAAACATGAATGGGAATTCAGTGATATAAAATCAAGTTTAAAATATAGATATATTTATTCTTAGGAACAATATATTATTTTAAAATGTTAGTACATATTATTATGCATATTAATCCTAATCCAGACATCGTTCACATTGATAATGCCGTTTCTTTGAACCTTTATTGCAAACACCACACACCCACTGCATACATGTTATACATTGAATCCAGTCTTTCTTATTAATATAATACTGAAAATCACACTTACAAATCGAGCATAAATTATCATTATTATCAATAACTTCTTCAAGTGTATCTTTTGAATAATCACCTATGGTAGTTCTTCTTACGCACTTGCGAACCATGCTTAAAGTTTAAATTAAATTATCTATATAAACCCTTTCATTAAGAATTTCGTACGAAAAATAAACTGAAATATTATCAAAGTATATTGTCGCATACTATTCTGTAAGTCCCACTAGCACGCATTTACCCCACCGTGATAGTCTGCACATGCCCCATGTAATAATATTTACGGGGCAACAGCAGACTAGGCTTTTTTTAATATATTTTAAAAGATATAATAAAAACGGTTTACTTAATATAAACATACATCAGTATTTTTTGCAGTAACGTAAAAATAACAACCCTGAATGTATAATTTCCTTGTAAATAATTGCACGTTTAGAACAACCTCAAAGTTAGAACTGTACTTTTCAAGTGACAGATAAGTATTAGTTAAGTTAAGCGGGAAAAACACGTCTGTTCTTGAGAAACATCTATGTCGAATAGTTCATATTAACTTATAGTACATTTATAAATAGAAGCTAGGGAATTTTCGTTTTTATTATAATAAAAATAACCATTATATGCACTTGCCCCGATTACGAACTTACCCCACTCCACCTTATTCTAAGAAAGAAATTTAGTGTAAAAGTGTTCCGAAGGTTAGAACAAATATTATAAATTAAAAAAATAATGAAACTACGATGTGGTTTAACCCATATGCGTATAAGAAAGTTCGGTGCATGACACTGCAGATGTTTTATTCTTCATTTGGGGTTGTTTTTCGCAATTTCTTCCTTCAAACGCACCAATAACGCCATATAATATTCCGTATTGATCGTTCTTCTTTTCTCAAGGTAATCGATGTATAAAATACCGTGTGCATCCCAAAATACGGACGCCAAAATCTTACCAGCTGATATTTGCGTTTTTGGTCGCTTTGGACGGTTTTTATTCTTTACTGTCCGTTCACCTGAATGCCGATTTAACTTTGGAGCGTAGTATTTTATCTATTGGCACATACCGCATGAAAATTAAAAAAACATCTGCAGTGTCATGCACCGAACCTTCTTATACGCATATGGGTTAAACCACATCGTAGTTACATTATTTTTCTAATTTATAATATTTGTTCTAACCTTTAGATCGCTTTTACAATAAATATATTTCTTAGAATAAATATTAAATGTCAAACTTCAAATTATTTAAGTCTATTTTGTTAAACAATTGACAGGCGCAGATGATACGATTTATGTAAAAATATATATAATAAGCAGAAATTTATTTTGAAACCAGTACTTTTTTTTGGAAAAAAGTTTCAAACAAAAGTTGTGCTAAATATAAATACCATTAATTTCTGTTCACAAAAATTTTCTGTATTTGAAACCATTTTTGAGTAATTGCAGAAACTGCAAAAAATGACTAGAGTAAACAGTCACTTCCGCTTTGAATATTGTTTTCAAAAATAAGAGGTTTTTGTGCCAGGCATATACAAAGCTTAAGTTTAAAATTTCATAATTTGCCCTTTAGCCGTTTGGGCTGTAGAGCGCTCACACACACACACACACACACAGACGGACGTCATTCCAAAAATAGTTGGAATCGATTCAGGGAAGGTCAAAACTTATATTTCCGTTAAAATATCGAGATCGAAATTTTTCGTGATTACAATACTTACTTATACTGCGTATAAGAAAGTAATAACGCGCTGAAACAGCTCCAATCAGCGCTCTGACTCGTCGATTCGTTGTTGTTTTTGATCGACTGTGAACAAATGCCGTGCCCATTTCAAACAGAGCTTTCTCATGCTCAAACATTAATGCAAAATGGTGAATGGTCTTCTATTTTTAAGGTATCAGCTGTCTCAAGCAAATTCAATTTTTGATCGGCCAAAACCATTTTGTGGTCCTTCCTAAAAATCATATGGGCTTGTCAATAGTGGCGCCATCTATATGTGATCCTACAAACTTATTGAGTGATGTGATGACGACCGATTACAAAAAATTGTAGTCTAAACCGTTTATTTTGCACTGCTAGCAAGACAATGACTACAATGATACTGCAACGAATGAAATATTAAATAGACAGAATTCTAAAACCAAATCAATTCGGATTCTGGACCCTAGAATTAAAGCCTTATTTTAAGTAATGCGGATTATCACTGGTAACCCATGTTTCTTGTAAAGGAACCTATTGTAGCAGCTGGAATATCATCGACAGTACCGACCTTGCCACATTGTGCAAAAGATGCGTTCTTGGAATGAAGGTTCTTTGTAAACTGTTGACGTAACTTTTAGAATTTTTTTTATTCTAAAACATTCTTCTGGCTCATAAAGCTAGACTTCGTTATGTTGCAATTGTCGCCAAAAGGAATCTCTGTTCGTCATTCACTATTCCAAAATCATTGTTGCTTTGTAATCTGTCGCTTGCTTGCCCTGAAGAGAGAGGGTTCTTTTCCAAACGGAGGTTTATTGCGTTCCGTCGATTTTTTTAGAATTTTTACGTAAATCTATTGTTGTACTTTTCTTAAACTCATTTTCATCGTGTTGTCAAATTTGCACCAATAGCAGTAGAAGTAAAACGCTTAAGTGGGGGAAAAAAACCCTAAGAAAATAGAATTGAGAAAAAGGTCTTCCCGGGGAGCAGAGAAGTAGTTGAATCAGAGTAAGCCACAGTGGTAGATCGTGGTAGTCATGTCAAAGTAACAAGTTATATAATTATCAGTTAGAGTCAGTATGTGTTGTATTATGTAAGTACATTTATTAGTTTGTAAACGATTGTGTCATTAAGAGATTCAAGTTAATAAAACTATTCAAATTTACCGTGTGATTTCTTTACTAGCCCTGGGCTAGCGTCAAGGGTTTGTTCAGTTACCTCAAACTGAACTGGGGGTAGCGAAACGTAAAAGTTCATTCTCAGATGTATTATTATTACAGTTCTTCTTTTATTTTCAAATCTTACGCTCGATCTTACAGTATGACCTGGTAAGAATCACGCTACTACACTATCACACCTCCAACGTGTGGAAGGGGAACCTGATAATAGCGTAGAGCTATGCCAGCGTGTGTATGTTGCTGGTAGTGCCAAGGAAATGGGTGCGGAATGTTCCTGATCCTACACTTGTATTACTAGTCTGTTTAAGGGCGTGGTTAAATTCGATTGGTGTAAGCGATAAATTAGTCATGCATTTGTTGGTGTCAAAATGGAAATTCCTGACGAATAATTGCTGGTGGCTAATTGTTGTTAGAACTAACATATGCAAAATGATTATTTATATAATATGCGTCAACATAGACATTGCCGTATTTTTTTCGAATGATGATCTGCTTACCTTTCTGATGAGTATTTATTAAACGCATTCTTTTCCATAGCTACGCTGGATGAAATTTACCGATTGATAATTTTTGATAAGTTGCCGTGTTTGGCCGCAAAGTGTTTAAAAAGCATAAAACGTTCGATTGTTGAATGCCGTCAATATGAATAAAAAAATAGTTTCTTTTAAACTATTTGCTATGTAATTATTCCACCAGAGCACTTATTGCTTGTATTTTGCATTCTCATGTCAGACCTGAAGATGGTGTAATAACCGAAACTAGTCGTCTCTATTAAATATATTACACCGAGTATTGTTATTTTATGCGATTAAAATATTTCACCAAGTGGCAACAGCTTCATCCATTAATGTAATTTACAGGGATTTATTTAACATAAACAGGTTAATTTAATTAAAATGTTCACCATTTATTAGTTTCTGTCTTCATCTGGTCAGTTAAATTTTGTCACTTGGCCGGGTTAAAACCGTCCATGTGACCATCACATAATTCCACGTTGGTTCCAATACCTCTAAAGGGCTGAAACATAAGCATTAAACGTTTTCAGAAGAACATAACGCAATCTCATGATTAACGATCAAACAAACAAAATATTCAGCAATATTTCAGTTAAAACCTTGGCATCAACTGATTTATTTATTTATACGTAATAGAGCTCACAAGAGAGACGTCTGCTAAATATGGCGTGTCAATTTACAATGAAAATATAAGTAATATCTTTTTGTAAAAATTTCATTTAACATTTAAAAGATGCAATGCATCTGGAGCGTGATAAATTAAGTTTTTAAATAAGAAACTATAACTATGAATACAAAAATGTTGAATTGCCTATTCTAAGTGACACAATAAATTTATTTATTGAACAATTTAATAACGTATTATTAATTGAAGGAATAATATACAGGCTACTTGGAATAGTTTGGATCCATCCCTTGATCTGCACAGAAGACCACTACACAACATTATTTATATTCTTGTCTTTATGCTATCTTAGTACCGCTTATGTTTTCTTCCGCGGCTAGCACGCGGTAAAGCTTATTCCGAAATGCCTGTATAATATATTGCTTAAATACTAAGGTGCTAATTTTATTTTATTTCTTTTTACTTTCTTGTAATCATGAAAAATTTCGATCTTGAGATTTTTACGGAAATATACGTTTTGACCTTCCCTGAATCGATTCCGACTATTTTTGGAATGACGTCCGTCTGTATGTGTGTGTGTGTGTGTGTGTGTGTGTGTGTGTGTGTGTGTGTGTGTGTGTGTGTGTGCGCGCCTGTGTGTGTGTGTCTGTGTGTGTATGCTCTCTACAGCCTAAACGGTTGAAGCTAAAATTATGAAACTTTAAACTTAAGATTTGCATATGCCTGAGGTGTGCACCTCTTATTTTTGAAAAAATATTCAAAGCGGAAGTGCCTGTTTACTCTAGTCAATTTTTGCAGTTTCTGCAATTACTCAAAAATGGTTACAGTTACAGAAAAATTGCATGAACAAAAATTAAAGGTATTTATATTTTGCACAACTTTTGCTAGAATTTTTATTCCAAAAAGAGTTCTGGTTTCAAAATAAATTCTTGACAATTGTTTAACAAAATAGACTTGAATAATTTAAAGTCTGACATTTTATATTTACTCTAAGAAATATATAAGGTGTAAATTTGTTCCAAAGGTTAGAAAAATAATGAAACTACGATATGGTTTAACCCGAATGCGTATAAGAAAGTTCGGTGCATGACACTGCAGATGTTTATTTAAAAAAAATAAAAACCACTATATGTATCACAAAAGGAAAAATGTTTTCGCAAATCATAAAAATATAGACTCAAAAAACAAGTTGACATTTGCAAATGTCAAACACGGAAACCAGTATGCGCATGCGGTAATTTTGTTAGCTTGGCTGTATAAACTAACACTATAAGAGTGATAAAATGCTTATTTGGCGTGAAATTCTCGAATAACTAGTCATTGCAGCAGTAATTTGAGCAATTATATTTTTCACTAAAAGATTACTTAAATCCAGCAAGGATATTAATATGATCGAAATTCTCGAACTTGGCATATAATTTTGCATTAATTCCATATTGTTTACATTATTTTGTTTGCCAAGTTTATATTAATTTTCAAGAGTTTAAAAAGTATTCATTGCATCCATTAAGTATCATCGAGTAATATTAACGTAATTCTCTGTTAATACAAATAACTACATTTTATAAAAATTATATGTTACTATATAACAGTATTTTGTTGGTGCTAACCTATTATAATGTGCTTCTAGCAACTAGGAAATAAAACACTGTAAGTGAACATTGTTCTAATATACGTTAAATTCAAAATTAGATTTAAAAGCGATATAAACCATAAACTGTAAATACTGCAGTCAGCTAGAATGTGACAGTAATATTAATACCTGTAGATGTAAAAAAACACTTTATCTGTATGACTTTATAAATCAAACAGATTTCACTTTATATATGCAACTTATTTGCATAGAATTTCAGCATTAAGGGGAAGTAACACTCTGAAGGCCGAATTAATAGGCTTTTCACGATTTTATTTGGGGCGCAGGAATGTAAATAAATTACTATCTTTTTTTACATCGTATCAAGTACATCCTAATTTGTATTTTCAATTATTTTGAAGCCTTTGTACAAAAAATCGCGACCGCTGGAACTTCCGAGACAAGACCATGTCCAAAAATCATTGCTGCTGCGTTGACAGGCTGGAGCGCTCAATGCTCATCTGAAATCAATTTTCTTTTTTTGTACTTGTTAAGTAGGTTGTAAATTAGGGATCAACTAGCCTTATTTTTAAAAAAACACATTTTTCACTGAGTTATACTCATTTGAAAAAAAAAGTTGAAAATCATGCAAAAATTTTCTCCTTTATTTGGTCGCTAAAATAAAAAAACAGCACATCAAGAAAATGACCAGTTGATTCCTAAGTTGGGCTATGACGAACATATTCCCAAAGTTTCAAGCAAATCGGATGAAAAATGCGACCTGTAGGCTGTCAACGCAGTTAAAAAAGTTTAAAGTTTCAAGTACTGTTTTATACACGAAAACACCATTATATTATTGAGATAACTTCAGAACGTCATTTCTGGGGCATAGTACGAGTCCTTGGAATGCCGAGAAGTTGACGGTCTGCTGCGAATCTGCTCTGCTTCGCCATCTTCGGCGCTCGGCACCTCTCGTCTCGTACGCGGCTCAGCCTGTTGGACGCGTTTCTCGTCCTGCTCCGCCGCATAATTAAACATGTTTGGGCCTACAATCACGCTCAAACATTCGACGATATGCAGCAGCCCTTTCATCCCATCGTTGAATTTTCAAACTGCAATATTAGTCGCAATATCGACGATATCAACATGAGCTAATAAGTTCTATGATGGGCAAACGATAATCACGCTACCACGAAGCATATCAGTACTTTTGTGAACTAAAATAGACATGAAAACTCCCAAAATTCATATAAACCAGCCATGCATTACAATAGAGTGAAATCATGTAGCAGAATCATCTGCTTCTGCTTGATCGCGAAAAGGGCCGCAGAACGCTCCGGAGCGCTCTCGATTAAATGCTTTTTTCCTCATTTATTATTGTGAGTTCTATCTCTTAAAACCTGTTTCTAGAGGGTACGAAAAAAAAACATTTAGGTAAAAATTTAAAAAAATCGAAGTTTTGTAAATTCCAGTGCTACTTCCCCTCAATCGTTTTACCCACTACAGAAATCTGCTGGTACAGCAAAATATTAGTAGTACATGATTAATCTAATGAATTTTGCGCAAAAAAACTTCGCATTTATTTGCAACTAAGTAAGAAAATTGCATTAATTTGTAAAAATAAATGTACTTCTTTCTATAAACCTTAACTATAATAATTTTTTTAAAGAAAATGCTTACATCATCAAGATCTCCATCTTCATTATCGGACGAGGCCATAATTTCGTCTTTAAGTATACGTTATCGTTTAACTGAAACATAAAAATATTAAATTTGTTAAAGGTTTATTATTATATTTAGAATATATTACTTATATATAACAATAAAAAAGGATATTTGCTAAAAATATATATTTTTACTTTCTTATACGCCATACAATAGTAAGTATTGTAATCTTGATTGTAACGGAAATATACCATTTGACCATCCCTGAATCGACTCCGACTATATTTGGAATGGCGCCTGGGGCCCGGTTCTTGAAACCGTGCGCTTCGTTTCGCATGCGAGAAAGTACGCACGGTGACTTACGCATGCGAACAATAAATGCACGAAAATGATATTCTTGAACAGTGTGCGCATCTACGTGCTTCATTTCGCATACGATTCATGAACCACAATAAACGTAGCCGGCACGTGATACTTCTAGCCAATAAATTCAACGTATTTTGAAAATTCTTTATGACTCATGTTGTTGACGCATTTGACGGTTTTTAATATTGCAGTGTTGTTTCGGTACATATCTATTTCGTAAGTTTAATATCTCTTTAAATGTTAAACAAATCATAAAAACTTTTTGCTTAATTTATTATCATTTAGCATATCTATACAACAATGGGAAAAGCGCAGGAAATTGTTCTTCTGAACAAAAAAATTATTAATCGAATGTATACAATAATAAAAAAAATTGCAAGTCAATCATTAAATTTCTTGCCAATTCCTTTGATAGCCGAAATAATTTTATGAATTGCCTCTCCGGTAAAGCAAATGCATTTTGCCACTAAAAAACTCTCCATGCCTCGTACATTGCATTTTCTGCTTCCTTCACGGCATTTATTACATCGAGGTGGATCAAGTCATCCAAATTATCCATATTCACAAACTAGAATAATTGAAACTACGGAATAAACTTAAATATGTATTGCAAAGATTATAACCAAAGCCATTCGTTTAGTAATGCCACTAAACTGATCTGTTGCGCACGATAATAACCATGCGATGTAAGCGCATGAATTAAATTTGAACTTCGTTTAAATTTAATAAAAAAGAAATTTTATTTTTATTGTTACATTTGATATGTGTTACAATAGAGTAAGAGTTTCCCAAGTGTGCTACTGATTTACACAAGGTCTTCGGATTTTGTTCAAAATTCATATTTAGGTAGATCTAATGAATAAAAATTAGGTTCTTAAATATATTTTGGAAAAAAAATATTTAATTTTTGAGTTATAAGCTATTGAATATTTTTGAGTTAATCAATTAAATAATTAATATCTCAGATATTAGTTGATCGAAATTTATGAAATTTTGATAAAATGTAGCTAATTGATAGACTTATCTAAATATATTTAAAAAAATTAATTTTTTTGACTGGTGTATACCAGTCAAAAAACTAATTAATTAAAGTAATAATTATATTCGTACTTTGGAAAATGAATTTTAACATTGATTCTACATCCTTCCATTCTAATAAATCTTTCCCGCATCCTAATTTGGGAATGTTTAAGTTTTTTATATGATTTTTTTAAACAGAATTTTATTTAATAATTATTACTGTTTATAAAATGCACAAATGACACAATTAATGCGAATTAAACAAACGAAACAAATTGAGACGATTTCTTCAATTATTTGGATGATTTCAATAAACAATTCGAAAACAACAATCAAAACGATAGCGAATCTTTGATCGTTGATCCCGACATTACACAAAACAATGACGAAGAACAAAATGATACAGACGCAACAGTTCATTCAAATCCCGAACATCCAATCATTGGTATCCCTATCATAGAAAGTCCCGTTAATATTGGAAAAAACCAATTAATAATTTCAGAAGCCTTACACTCACCCTGCAAACCTTAATTTTCTAAGGTACATACATACAAAATGAGGCTCCAAGTACAAATTTCAAAAAATAACTTCGAAAAGGATATAATTGATATTCTCAAAGAATTCGTGGTACCCAAAATAAAATATCACTTATATTTTGAATATCCTATTTATGAAAAATTTTACGTGACCTTGCAAAAACATTTTAAAAACTCTGAGATAAACCTTGTTAAATGCAACTGTAAATTTATTGATTTAGAAATCAATTACGACATATCTGACACTATAAAAAATTACCACGAGGGAAAAACGAACCACAGAGGAATCCAAGAAACGCATAACCAAATTAAGAAAATCTATTATTGGCCTAACCAAGTAAAAGATATTAGCGACTACATAAACCAATGCGAAATCTGCTTGAAATCCAAATACGAACGTAACCCTATAAAAACCAAATATAATGTCACTCCAACACCCAGCAAGCCCTTCGACACAATCCATATAGATAGCTTAAGTTTAGAAAACTGGAAATTCCTCACAATTATCGACGCATTTTCCAAATATGCCCAAGCCTACCGAATCGAGTCAACAAATGCAATTGAAATATGAAAAAATTAATTAGATTTTTCTCACATCATGGAAACCCCAAATTAGTTATATCAGATAACGGTGTAGAATTTAAAAATTACCTTTTGAGAGAATTATTTATTTTACACAAAATCGAAATGCACTTTACCCAAAATCCAACGGCCTTGTAGAACGATTTCATTCTACATTGATTGAACACTCGACTTTTTAATCTACAAGAAAACTTTAAAACGGTGGCTATCAAAAATAAAGTAAACTCTGCGGTATTAGCATACAACAACACGAACCATAGCTCTACTGGTCTTAAACCAATCGATGTTATAAACGGACACTTTGAAACAAATTCACCCCTAGACGTAGAATTAGAAAAAAAATTACACAAGGCTACGTTCAGAATCATCGGGAAAAGGCTAAATTAGTTTATGAAAATATTAACGCAAAATTCGAAAAACAGCAAAACAAATTTGATTGATAAATTAAACGAAACTCGAGATAATCTACCAAAAATACCAGAAACTGTATACGTACACAATAAACAAAAGGTAAATAAAACCAGACAAGCAAAATTCAAAAAGAAAAAATTACAAAAGTACAAAATTAACTCATACCATTTTACACCTCTATGACCTACAACCTATCATCGACCAATACAATAATTTAAAAATTCAACACAAAAACCTCAAACAAACTATATATGTTATTTTAGCAGAGTCCACCAATCACGATAAAATAATTAATTATCTTCAAGATTCTATAGACGACAAGTTTAGTCACTTAATTATTAATTATGAAAAACCCAGACATAAGAGAGGACTAATAGATGGACTGGGATCCATAGTGAAAACAAGCACGGGAAATTTAGCCGCAGAAGACGAGAAAAAGTATAATTCGATTTTGAAACATTTAGAAAAGAATCAACAGGAACTAATAGTGGGTTTATACAGAAAAACTTAACGCTACATCTAACATTAGCGCTACTTTTACGGCTAAGAAAAAGATAAACACCATGTTAACCAATGTTGTCGTTTATACAGAATTTAAGACTACATTTCGTTTCAACGCTAAGCTAAGAAGTTGCCCAACTTTTATCTTTCTTACTTAAGAGAGATGAACAAAAACTCGTTCTTTCTTTACCTAAGATCAGTTCAGTTTGAAAAACGCATCTGCGCAAGCGTGTGCACATGTGTTGACTAGCACAACATGGCAGTACAGTTTCGTACTCCTTTTGCATTGGCTTTTGTTTACCTGCTATATTGTTGTTTTTCTGTTGTTGTTTATTATTGTTATTTTAACATAATTCACGGTGAATTGATTGATAGGTTCGAAAAATACGCTATATTGTATGATAAGCGAAGTGTAGGCTTCCGCAATAAAACTAGTAAAGAAAATACATGGAGAAGTGTTTCCGAAGTCATGTGGCTAAAAGGTATGTGATATGCAACTATATTTTAAAATAGGAAGATGTTGTAATTTTAAATATATTCTAGTTCCAGAGTGTGAATCCAGGAGGGTGACTGCGGTCTCGTTGTGCGACTGAGAGACGCCTCGACAGCAAGGAAGCTTCGGAATCTGAGGCCCCAATGTGTTTGGATGAACCGAATGGACCCGTTAGCCACGTCGAAGTGACCGAAATACTTAGACGTGAACAGAGGAAAAAACTATTCGAGTCACCTGCAGATGCAAGCATCGAAGGTGCATGTCTGTCGTTGGCCGAATACTATAGTGCCAAAAGGACCGAAGAGGACCCCGACATATTTGGGAAAAGCGTTGGCGTATTAATGAAAAATGTGTCGCCAAACACGAAGAAACGTAGGCAAAAGAAGAATATGGATATAGCTTTTGGGGTGGACAGCGAGTAAATTATATAAATATATTAGTTAAATACTTTTTATTATATTGTTTTATTTAAAAATATTTCCAGTTTCTTTTCCTATTTTCCGCAAACACAATTCACATTTGTTATATACGATTTTGGTTGGTACTGAGGTTAACATGTTGAAATAACTTCTAAATAAACTATAATAATGTATAGGGAAAAAAAAAGTGAGCGCGTGACAAAAGACGCGGGGTTCAAATTTGTTCGCGTTCAACGCTGAGAGACATGTTAACCTTATGGCCAGAATCGGCGGCTCATTTATTTTGAGACATAGCACTTGCATTTGTCGATGAATCAATGAAAAAAATGAATATGTTAGGGGCAATAGAATAACATCTTTAATAAAGCTATATTTTCAAATTGAAAATGCATTTTATGTTAAATGCGTCACTGCACATGCGCAATATGCTGCGTTTGTTTGGCTTCGTTGTAGAAAATGTAAAAATCCAAGCAAACGCAGCATATTGCGCACGTGCAGTGACGCATTTAACATAAAATGCATTTTCAATTTGAAAATATAGCTTTATTAAAGATGTTCGCAATTGCATAAACACTATAGCATAAAGGTTATTCTATTGCTCCTAACATATTTATTTTTACTTTCTTATACGCAGTATAAGTAAGTATTGTAATCATGAAAAATTTTGATCTCGAGATTTTAACGGAAATATATATCTTTTGACCTTCCCTGAATTGAGTCTGATCATTTTTGAGATGACGTCTGGCTGTGTGTATGTGTGCGCTCTACAGCCTAAACGGTAAAAGATACAGTTACGAAACTTCAAACTTTAGATTGGTATGTGCCTGACAAGAAAACCTCCTATTTTGAAAAGAATATTCAAACAGGAAGTGCATGTTTACTCTATTCATTTTTTGCATATTCTGCTATAACTCAAAAACGGTAGTTTTTACAGCAAAATTTTTAGATTAAAAATAAAAGATATTGATATTTTCCATAACTTTGATTTGAAAATATTTTTCAAAAAAGGTACTGGTTACAAAAAAAAGAGTGTTTCTTCAATATTCTGCTTTAACTCAAAAACGGTAGTACTTACAGCAAAATTAGTAAGAATGAAAATAAAAGATATTAATATTACGCATAACTTTTATTTGAAAAGTATTTTCAGAAAAGGTACCAGTTACAACAAAAATTAGGTTAATTTCAATACTTCACGTCTAGTAGCGGAGGTTAAGTCTTTATACTTGACTTCCGCCAGTAGTTGATCTACTTGCCACGGCATGTCTGTCGCTGATCTACAGACAAGTATGTACTGACGTACAACATAAGGTAGCGCTTAATATTGTAGTGCTGCCTCCGCACTAAAGGTGGCTACTATAATGATCTCATACGCTATGCCACGAC
Source organism: Nebria salina (assembly GCA_944039245.1). Lineage (NCBI taxonomy): Eukaryota > Metazoa > Arthropoda > Insecta > Coleoptera > Carabidae > Nebria > Nebria salina. The sequence continues at coordinate 16,784,712 of OX063288.1, forward strand.
TAACTAAAATTTCAGTTTCCGTTTTATCTCGATAAGAAATCTGATCTTATATTGCATGGTTCGTGTATTGTTGCCGATTGTTTCATTTGTATACAATTGCGGATATATTTAGCGGACGATATTTTTGTTATGTTTATCAAAATTTCAAATTTCCTTAAAATTAATATAAGATGCATAAGTGTGTTAATATACTTTCGTATACGCTAATATAATTTCGTACACTCATTTTGGATAGATCGTTAGAATTCATAAAACATTTAAATTTTTCAAAAATTTTTTAATTATGATGACTAATTAAAATGCGTATAAGAAAGTTCAGTGACAGACACGTCAGCTTTTTTTCATTGATTCATCGACAAATGCAAGTGTAATGTCTCAAAATAAATGAGCCGCCGATTCTGGCCATAAGCTTAACATGTCTCTCAGCGTTGAACGCGAACAAATTCGAACCCCGTGTCTTTGGTCACGTGCTTACTATTTTTGCCTATTGAACCGAAATAATATAACTAAAATACAGTCATTTTAATTTAATAGTCTTTCGGCATAGAACCTTTTTCGATAAGAGATTTTTGCCATGGTATTAAACCAAAATAACTAGCCAAATGTTCTCTGTAATCACGTTCCGAATCCATTTTTATTCAAAAGAAATAAAAACCACTATATGTATCACAAAAGGAAAAATGTTTTCGCAAATCATAAAAATATAACCTCAAAAAACAACAACAAAAATTAATGATATTTATATTTAGCACAACTTTTGTTTGAATCTTTTTTCCAAAAAAAGTACTGGTTTCAAAATAAATTTCTGCTTATTATATATATTGTTACATAAATCGTATCATCTGCACCTGTCAATTGTTTGACAAAATAGACATAAATAATTTGAAGTGTGACATTTAATATTTATTCTAAGAAATATATTTATTGTAAAAGCGATCTAAAGGTTAGAACAAATATTATAAATTAGAAAATTAATGTAACTACGATGTGGTTTAACCCATATGCGTATAAGAAAGTTCGGTGCATGACACTGCAGATGTTTTGGAAAAAAGATTCAAACAAAAGTTGTGCTAAATATAAATATCATTAATTTTTGTTCACAAAAATTTTCTGTAACTGTAACCATTTTTGAGTAATTGCAGAAACTGCAAAAAATGACTAGAGTAAACATGCACTTCCGGTCGGAATATTGTTTTCAAAAATAGGAGGTTTTCGTGCCAGGCACATACAAATCTTAAGTTTAAAATTTCATAATTTTCCCTTTTGCCGTTTGGGCTGTAGAGCGCTCACACACACACACACACACACACACACACACACACACACACACACACACACACACACACACACACACACACACACAAACACAAACACAAACACAAACACAAACACAAACACAAACACAAACACAAACACAAACACAAACACAAACACAAACACAAACACAAACACAAACACAAACACAAACACAAACACAAACACAAACACAAACACAAACACAAACACAAACACAAACACAAACACAAACACAAACACAAACACAAACACAAACACAAACACAAACACAAACACAAACACAAACACAAACACAAACACAAACACAAACACAAACACAAACACAAACACAAACACAAACACAAACACAAACACACACACACACACACAGACGGACGTCATTCCAAAAATAGTTGGAATCGATTCAGGGAAGGTCAAAACGTATATTTCCGTTAAAATCTCGAGTTCGAAATTTTTCATGATTACAATACTTACTTATACTGCGTATAAGAAAGTAAAAATATGTTAGAATTCAAAAATGTAATTACAGTAAATTTCAAACTAGATTCAAACAAAATCTTCTACTTTTTAGAAATCCCCATCAACTATAAAATAGATTTCCAATTATACCACCTCATTCCCATTCCAACTAAATATAAGACTGAATTTATAACCATTGTACCAAATAAAAATTACTCAATTTCTCAAATCACCTGATGGCCACATTAAATCACTGAACGGCGCATGTATTAAGGGAATCAAATATCAATCCTCAAACGAGGTCCAGGAACTCAAGGACGAAACTTGGCAAAAAAAAACATCATATTAGACAACGATAATAAACACTGCCAATATACAAAAATTAAGTTGAAGAAGAACCACGTAGAAATCATGGGAGAAATAAATCAGTATCTAGCTGTCCTACCAAATTCCGAAATATTCCACGTATTATGTCAACAAAGCGACGAAATAAAAACCCTAGATGGGATATTCCTCATAAAAGATAATCAATGTCAACTAAAATTTAGAAATAAAAAACTAAAATTTAAGGACGGTACCTTCGGCAAACCAATGATTTTAGAAGATTTCCAAATTAAGTTAAACATAAGCCAAATTCCAAAAATGAGCATCAATATCAATAATATTAGCGAGTTGAAGCTACCCATTACCAAAATCGACAATATCGAGGAATACCACAAGCGACACAACAAATATAACAATCCTAGTTTTATATGTTGTCTTATTAAATATTAGCGTAGCTGCTTTCGCAATATTCATCCAAAGAAGAAGGATCGGCCACGCCCAAGATGTGGAACTTCAGTCGAGGACTTCACCCCTCAACCGTCAACAACCCACAGCTGCATCTCCCAGATGACGCTCGAATCTAAGGAAGGAGGAGTTAAGTCATCCGTCCCCATAGAAACCGATGACCACAGCGTTTCCCATAACGCGCTACTCTTCCTATTTCTTTACATCCTGTATATCACAATGTTACAACTTTTATGTTTTAGTTTTCAAATTAGATAGTTGCATTTTAGAGATTGAAGTATCTACTTGTATTTTGTAAAATTGTAAAAATAAATTTTTTTAGTAATCGTGAAACACGTTTACTTAACTTGTATATGTGTATATATGTCTATATGTCTAAATGTCTAAATGTCTATATGTCTATATGTATATATATGTACCAAATGCCAATCCAATACAAAATAAATATTGGATATATATTGTATCTTGGCTCAATATGGAATACAGCAAAACCATGTTGGTTTTATACTGTGTAACAATATTACGAAGTTGCGCTATTCGTTAGCGACATTATCGTTGGTGGCGATATTTATTTTTACCTGTAAAGTGCACCTAGATGAAATTTAGTAGATTTGAGCGAGAAATATATGAATATTTTAGTGCTAGGCGATATGGTTTAATACGACTACGGTTTCTGAAAATGACATAAAACATGAAATGACATTTTTAGTTTACGTCAACCAAAAAACCAGAGATAACAAAACGAGATAACACATCTCTATGTTATGAGAGTTGTCGTCAGTGCCTCTCCCGAATTACCCTTCAACTAAATAAAGCACACGATAGACATGAATGCTGAATCCAGGATGCAACAAAATAATTACACCTTTTTTCATGAATAAAGAACGTATTAAATGTTTTACTATTATTTACATAATTATTAATATTATATTAATTCATGGTTAGCAGCTTTTGCGAATCGGTTGCTAGTTCGAGCTGTTTCACTCTAATCACACGATTTACCATATGACATATTGAAAGATTTCCTTTGCGAAATATAATAAAATAAAGATTTCAAATGCGACCTTGACTTTTTATACATTTTTCTGTCGCGAATTATGAAATTATCTGGTTCTTGACACTGTTGCCCAGCAAGCCGATTATTCGACGAAATATAATCTTTTAAAACGGTTGGTTTGTAGGTATTTCTAGTTAAATGACACATCAAATTTATGACGTAATTTTGACGTGACTGAGAGAAGCTTTTTTTGTTTACATCGAAAATTGAACCGCGGTTCGGTTACGGTGATCGCGGTTTAAAATTTTCTGGATGACATTTCGGAACGTTTTGACCTTGGTTATGTTTTCGTTTAAATAGTTTCAACTTTTATCTGCATAAAACATAAAATAATATGGAAGAGTGGGATTTTTTTAATTTATTGTTCCATTATAAAAATTTTACATCCACAGCACAATCACAAATATAATAGGTTGTTTTTAGTTTTGACAACTGGACCAGTGCAACCGCCGAATAAGCGCGATTGCGATGTCGGTAAAGTTATCCACGAAAATCCCAGCCACGGAAATTCAGTGTTGCCAACCTGAAAACAAAAATCCCCTAGATTTTTATTTCGCTTAATACGTGGTTTTCAAGTTCCAAATATGTTTCATTTTGTGTGAAATGTTAATAATTAGCGTTATAAAACCAAAAACTGCAAGAATATTCACTGGAATAATGAAATTTCATTAAAAATACCATGTTCATAGGTGCAAACAGTGCGCTGTCCGACGTTTCTCTAATTTGCAAAAAATGGGAATGGCTCTTTTTTATATATTTACTATATTCGTAATCTACATACTCTAAGCTTTAATTCAAGATATAAAACATGCACTTTCGATTGGCAGATCCTCTAAAAATCTCATTCGAAATGAGGTGTACCACATGACAGACGGCTGAGGTTATAATTTGTCTACACATTTGCATTATGAAAACTATAATAATTCTGTAGAATATTATGAAAATTACTTAAGAAACAATAAAAGACTATGTTTTATGTATTTTGGGTATTGTTTAAATGCGTTATTAGTGGTATAATTGAGCATATTTCTGAGAATAAAATACTGGGGTTATGTTCTAACGCAATCACCGAATTCCACAAATGTCAGATGGCGAGGAGGGCGTAACCAACATTTATATCTTGGGGATTTCTATTATTTTCCTATAAACCTGACTGTTGATTTGCAAGAAAAATATGTTTCTATAATCAAAAAACTTCTGGGTTTCATAAATGATATAATTCTCGGCAGTTGATAGCGTATTCGTTGTAAAATTCATTGGAACAGAAAAAGTAGTATGCGTCACTTGGTACATTTTCCCAATTTATAAAAAATCTGAATGGCTCATTTTGAAAAAGATATTATTTTCGTAATCCACGCACTGTTTAGATTTCGAAAATAATTTCATTTTTAAAAAGAGCTATTCAGATTTTTTGCAAATTAGAGTTATGTGCTGAGTGACGTGTTCGCTTTTCTCTATTTCAATTAATTTTGCAGCGAATACACTATCAATTCTCATGTATTATATCATTTATTAAATCCTGAAGCTTTAAGATTATGAAAACATATCTTTTTTGCAAGACTTCAGTCAGCTTTATAGAAATATTAACGTATTTCAGCAAGACGATAAATTTGGTTACGCCCACTCGCCAACTGTCATTTGTGTAAATCCAAGCCACGAATTCCGCAACTGTCAGATGGCGAGGAGGGCGTAACCAACATTTATATCTTGGCGATTTCTATTATTTTCCTATAAACCTGACAGTTGATTTACAAGAAAGATATGTTTCTATAGTCAAAAAACTTCAGGGTTTCATAAATGATATAATACGCAGCAAGTGATAGCGTATTCGCTGTAAAATTCATTGGAACAGAAAAAGAAGTATGCGTCACTTAGTACATTTTCCCGATTTAGAAAAAATCTGAATGGCTCATTTTGAAAAGTGAATTATTTTCGTAATCTGAACAGAATAGGCTTCAATAAAAATGTATAAAACTTATAGATTCATTAAATATATGACATTGCATAAAAAGTAAAACAATCGTTTTTTTCTATCCGTCAATCTGCAATAGTCAGGTTATGTTTTGATAAATATCATTTTAAAATATAACATTACTTAGCAAGAAGAAAAAAGCAATACAATCTTCAATAAAAATTTATAAAACATATAGATTCATTAAATATATGACATTACATAAAAAGTAGAACAATCGTTTTTTTCTATCCGTCAATCTGCAATAGTCAGGTTATGTTTTGATAAATATCATTTTAAAATATAACATTACTTAGCAAGAAGAAAAAAGCAATACAATCTTCAATAAAAATGTATAAAACATATAGATTCATTAAATATATGACATTACATAAAAAGTAGAACAATCGTTTTTTTCTATCCGTCAATCTGCAATAGTCAGGTTATGTTTTGATAAATATCATTTTAAAATATAACATTACTTAGGAAGAAGAAAAAAGCAATACAATCTTCAATAAAAATGTATAAAACATATAGATTCATTAAATATATGACATTACATAAAAAGTAGAACAATCGTTTTTTTCTATCCGTCAATCAGCAATAGTCAGGTTATGTTTTGATAAATATCATTTTAAAATATAACATTACTTAGCAAGAAGAAAAAAGCAATACAATCTTCAATAAAAATGTATAAAACATATAGATTCATTAAATATATGACATTACATAAAAAGTAGAACAATCGTTTTTTTCTATCCGTCAATCTGCAATAGTCAGGTTATGTTTTGATAAATATCATTTTAAAATATAACATTGCTTAGGAAGAAGAAAAAAGCAATACAATCTTCAAAAAAAAAAAATTAATAGAAATCACCAAGACGATAAATGTTGTTTACGCTCACTCGCCATCTGACAGTTGAGGAATTCGTGGCCACGAATTCCAGAAGTGACAGTTGGCGACTGGGCGTAACCAAATTTATCGTCTTGCTGAAATACGTTAATATTTCTATAAAGCTGACTGAAGTCTTGCAAAAAAGATATGTTTTCATTATCTAAAAGCTTTAGGCTTTAATAAATGATATAATACATAGGAATTGATAGTGTATTCGCTGCAAAATTAATTGAAATAGAGAAAAGTGAACACGTCACTCAGCACATAACTCTAATTTGCAAAAAATCTGAATGGCTCTTTTTTTTTATGTTATATATGTTACCAGTTCAACAGTGTATGTTTTATCATGGTATTGATGACGTTATCGGGCGGCGGTCAGGGGCAATAATCCCTGTTGGCTAGGTACTAATAGTTTATGTGTTGTCACTATCACTTTCTGCGGGGCTAATTAATATATCCTGTGGTAACCGTTTTCTTAGTCTTGTTGTTTTAGAACGTTTTCCTAGGCTGTAGTATTCTGCACTAGTGCAGGCAGGCAGTTTTTCGAGAAAGTTCTTTGCTGTTTTCGCGATTTGTTGGCTGATTGTATTTATACCTAGTTCCCGATGTAATTGTGAGTTACGAATAAACCAGGGGGCATTCACAGCTATTCTGAGTACTTTGTTCTGGAGGCTCTGTATTTTTTTTATGTGAGTCTTTGTAGCTGTTCCCCAAATTGGGCATGCATACATCAGAATAGGACGTAGAATGGAGGTGTAAATTAGTTTTGTACATTCTGTACGTAAGGATGATTTCCTATTTATAATGGAGTAAAGCATGCCTAGTCGCTTATTTGCTTCTAGTATTTTGTTTCGTATGTGTGCGCTCCAGGTGAGGCGTCGATCTAGGTGAATTCCCAGGTATTTTACGGTTTGATCTCCAGGGTTCCATGGTATATTGATGTTATTGATATTAATGTTTGTTGGATCTCGTTGTATTTTTAGACTAAAGATTTTTGCTTCGCATTTCGTTGGATTTAGGGTTATCTTCCATTTGTGGAGCCAGGGTGAAAGTGTATCTATTGCCGATTGTGTATTGTTTCTTGCTGTGTCTGCCGATGGGTGATGTGACAAGATTGCCGTATCGTCTGCAAACATTGCGAGAGTAGTTTCTTCGAAGGTGGGTATGTCATGCATATATATGTTGAAAAGTGTGGGTCCGAGGATCGAGCCTTGCGGTACTCCAGCGGTGATGTCTCTTGTAGTAGATTTTGCATTGTTAACAGACATTTCAAACGTTCTTTTGTTTAGAAATGATTTTATAATAAAATAAAGGTAAGGTGGAGGATTTATGCTTTTTAATTTTTTTAATAGTCCTTCGTGCCATACTTTATCGAAGGCTTGTTGTACGTCGAGAAAGACTGCTACTGTGCATTGCTTTCTTTCGAAGCCTCTGGTAATGATTTCAGTCAGACGCAGTAATTGGTGGTTTGTAGAATGCTCCCGCCGGAAACCAAATTGATGAGGAGGGATTATATTGTTTTGGTTTAGGAAAAAATCTAGCCTGTCTTTTATGATTTTTTCAAATAATTTGGATAGGTTCGGAAGGAGGCTAATTGGTCTGTAACTTGAGGGTAAGCTTTTGTCTTTTCCAGGTTTATTGAAGATTATAATTTTTGCATGCTTCCAGGTTTTTGGAAAGTAACCATTTGTTAAACAGTAGTTCATTATGCTGGCAAGGTAGGATAGGGCTTTTCTGGGAAGGTTTTTGAGTATGACGTTTGGAAGATTATCGTGGCCAGGGGATTTTTTGTTCTTTAACTTGTTAATTTGTGTTTTTAGTTCAGCTGGATATATTATTGATACTTGTGATGGGATATTTATTGGTTCATTGCAGTTTTCCGGTGTATGTGTATTGGTATTAAGTGAGAATGCATTTTCAAAGAAGTCTGCGAATGCATTGCTTTTCTCTTCATCGCTGGTGTATATGTTAGTGCCTATGTTTAGTGGTGGTATAATTGTTTGTTTTCTTAGGATCCGTTTGGTTGCTTGCCACATCTGTGTATCGCCAGGGTTAATTTCTGTCAAGTACTTGCGGTATTGGTTTATCCTGTATTTTTCAAGTTCGAGAAATACTTTGTGGGTTAGTTGGTTCAGTTCCCTTTTGTATCTTACGTTTCGTGTCCTTTGCCACAATCGCCTTGCTTTGTGCTTTTGTTTAATAATCTGTAAAATGTATGGAGCAGTGTAGTTTGTGTTACATCTTGTGTGTTGCATTTTCCTTGTTGATGTTTGTGCCGCTTTTATAATTGATGTTGTGTACGTCTCGATTGCGTTGTCTACTTCTATTGTAGATTTTAAAGCATAAGGTGGTGTTAGCGTTTTATTTATTTCATTTTTAAATATTTCCCAGTCAATTTTTCCATTAATGGTTTTATTATTTGTTGGAATGGCTGCTGGTTCTTTGTTGAAAGTGATTACTACTGGGAGATGGTCGGAGTCGAGCTCACAGAGCACTTGTTGTGCAACTGGCGATGTGAAGTTTTTTTGTAACATTACGTCAAGAATATCGGGTGTATGAGTAGTGCGGTAGGGGTAATGTGTTGGTTCGTTGGGTGCTGATAGGTGAATATTCAGATTATTGAGGATTTGTTGTAGTCTCGTTCCATTTGGGTTATTTTTTCGGCATCCCCATTGCTGTCTTTTGGAATTGAGGTCTCCTAATAATATAGTCGGTTTGTTGCTGTTAAATATTGTTGCGATGTCTTGTTCGATTATTCTTCGGTTAGGTGCTTGATATGCTGCTACAGTTTTAATCACTAAGTTATTATGTAGAAATATTTCTATTGCTATAGCTTCTAGTGTTTGCAATTGTAGGGGGGGAGTTCGTGATGTTTTATTTTGCTTTTGATTATAATTGCAACTCCACCTGAGGCCCATGGTGCTTCTCGGTCTGAACGGTATATTTTGTATTGTGGGAATTTAATATTTTCAGTTGTGATAAGATGAGTTTCAGAGATGCAAGCGATGTCAATATTGTGCCGTTGTAGGAAGTCGATAGTAATGGCTCGCTTTGATTTGATTCCGTCTGCGTTCCAGTTGAGTATTTTTAAATGTTTCGTGTTAGGAGCGAGCTCCATTTTTATTTGAAAAAGGCTGCTAATATATTTGTGAGGAAGGATTTTATGGTTTCAAAATGAGGTTTAATTAGTTCTAGGATGATATCAATAAGGCATGAGGTTGATTGGTTGATTTCTGTTGGGGGATTTTGCGTTTCTTGAGGTTTTTTGTGGAAATGTGAGGCATATGTATTTTTGTATGTTGTATAGGTTTTATTTTGTTGGTTGTTTTGTTGATTTGTTTGTTGTGTAGGTTGTTGGTTTGGTTTTTGCTTTTCTGTTGTATTATTGTCTTTTCTGGCGGTATTCATTTGTTGGCGGTTTTTAATCTTCTCTTTAATTTCTTTATAGTGTTTACATCCCCTGTAGTTGGCCGGGTGCTCTTCATTGCAGTTGACGCATCGTGGTGGTTCGCTTTTACTTTTGGTGCATTTGCTGAAGTGGTGATTTCCCGCGCATTTGTGGCATTTTGGGTCCATACGGCAGAAATTTTTTGTGTGGCCATAGTTTTGACATCTGGTGCATTGAGGGATGTTTTGGCTCTTGTGGCGCGGTTCAACTGTTACAATTGCATAGTTTAAATGTGTTAGTTTGAATATATCCAATGCGTTTTCCGTTTTTTCCAATTCAACAGCAACGATTAGTGTAATTTTTTTTTCCCTATTCGTTAATCTCGTGACTCGTAGTACTGGATATTTTTCGGTCAATTCTGCTTTTATTTCTTCTTCAGTGAGCGAATATGGGACATTTCTGATAATTACTGAGTGAATGGCTCTTTTTGAAAATGAAATTATTTTCGTAATGTAAACAGTACGTGGATTACGAAAATAATATCTTTTTCAAAATGAGCCATTCAGATTTTTTATAAATTGGGAAAATGTAGCAAGTGACGCATACTACTTTTTCTGTTCCAATGAATTTTACAACGAATACGCTATCAACTGCCGAGAATTATATCATTTATGAAACCCTGAAGTTTTTTGATTATAGAAACATATTTTTCTTGCAAATCAATAGTCAGCTTTATAGGAAAATTAATAGAAATCGCCAAGACGATAAATGATGTTTACGCTTACTCGCCATCTGACAGCTGAGGAATCCGTGGCTACGAATTCCACAAGTGACAGTTGGCGAATGGGCGTAACCAAATTTATCGTCTTGCTGAAATACGTTAATATTTGTATAAAGCTGACTGAAGTCTTGCAAAAAAGATATGTTTTCATAATCTTAAAGCTTCAGGCTTCAATAAATGATATAATACATGGGAATTGATAGTGTATTCGCTGCAAAATTAATTGAAATAGAGAAAAGTGAACACGTCACTCAGCACATAACTCTAATTTGCAAAAAATCTGAATGGCTCTTTTTGAAAATGAAATTATTTTCGTAATATAAACAGTGCGTGGATTACGAAAATAATATCGTTTTCAAAATGAGCCATTCAGATTTTTCATAAATTGGGAAAATGTACCAAGTGACGCATACTCTTATTTTTGTTCCAATGAATTTTACAAAAAATACGTTATCAATTGCTGAGTATTATATAATTTATGAAACCCTGAAGTTTTTTGATTATAGAAACATATCTTTCTTGTAAATCAACAGTCAGGTTTATAGGAAAATAATAGAAATCGCCAAGATATAAATGTTGGTTACGCCCTCCTCGCCATCTGACATTTGTGGAATTCGGTGATTGCGTTAGAACATAACCCCAGTATTTTATTCTCAGAAATATGCTCAATTATATCACTAATAACGCATTTAAACAATACCCAAAATACATAAAACATAGTCTTTTATTGTTTCTTAAGTAATTTTCATAATATTCTACAGAATTATTATAGTTTTCATAATGCAAATGTGTAGCCAAATTATAACCTCAGCCGTCTGTCATGTGGTACACCTCATTTCGAATGAGATTTTTAGAGGATCTGCCAATCGAAAGTGCATGTTTTATATCTTGAATTAAAGCTTAGAGTATGTAGATTACGAAAATAGTAAATATATAAAAAAGAGCCATTCCCATTTTTTGCAAATTAGAGAAACGTCGGACAGCGCACTGTTTGCACCTATGAACATGGTATTTTTAATAAAATTTCATTATTCCAGTGAATATTCTTGCAGTTTTTGGTTTTATAACGCTAACTATTTACATTTTACACAAAATGAAACATATTTGGAGCTTGAAAACCACGTATTAAGCGAAATAAAAATCTAGGGGATTTTTGTTTTTAGGTTGGCAACACTGAATTTCCGTGGCTGGGTTTTTCGTGGATAACTTTACCGACATGCATTGATTGTAGTATGATTTAAAATACACAAACTTGAGCAGAAAAATAATTAGTGATTTGATGACCATGTTCGTCGCATCTTATTCAATAATAATATTATCAGATTAAACATGTTATAACATACCTGTTGATAAAAATTGTAATGTTGCTCCTCACTAGTCAGTAATATTTAAATCAGAACACTTAATTGTGTAACAGCTATACTTATTTTTCCCTTGTTGTCTTCAGTATATAATTGGATCTGTAAAAATGAGTCGTAATGAAAAACAAAAATTACGCGACACATTAACTCCAACTCAATAAGGAACAAGATGTTCCACTCAAGAGCGGGTTCACTTGCGCCATCTCTGGCCTAAATACTAAAATGGGGAAAACGTATTACGCGTTACCAGGCGCGAAATACGAATGCAGTGCTCACGTGTTATCAGATAAATGGTGGGTTTATACAGAAAAAATTAACGCTACATTTAACATTAACACTACATTTAACGCTGCATTTTACTAACAAGAAAAACTATCGTTTATACAGCTAAGCTAACAAAATTAACGCATGCGCATAATGGTTTCCGTGTTTGACATTTGCTAGTGTAAACTTGATTTTTGAGGCTATACTTTTATGATTTGCGAAAACATTTTTCCTTTTGTGATACATATAGTGGTTTTTATTTCTTTTAAATAAAAATGGATTCGGAACGTTTTTACAGAGAACATTTGGCTAGTTATTTTGGTTCAGTACCATGGCAAAAATCTCTTATCGAACAAGATTCTATGCCGAAAGACTATTAAATTAAAATGACTGTATTTTAGTTATATTATTTTGGTTCAATACATTATTATAGTTTATTTAGAAGTTATTTCAACTTATGCTAACCTCAGTACCTACCAAAATCGTATATAACAAATGTGAATTGTGTTTGCGGAAAATAGGAAAAGGAACTGGAAATATTTTTAAATAAAACAATATAATAAAAAGTATTTAACTAATATATTTATATAATTTACTCGCAGTCCACTCCAAATCCTATATCCATAATCTTCTTTTGCCTACGTTTCTTCGAGTTTGGCGACACATTTTTCATTAATACGCCAACGCTTTTTCTAAATATGTCGGAGTCCTCTTCGGTCCTTTTGGCACTATAGTATTCTACCAACTACAGACATGCACCTTCGATGCTTGCATCTGCAGATGACTCGAATAGTTTTTTCCTCTGTTCACGTCTAAGTATTTCGATCACTTCGCCGTGGCTAACGGGTCCATTCGGTTCATCCAAACACATTAGGGCCGCAGATCCCGAAGCTTCCTTGCTGTCGAGGCGTCTCTCAGTCGCACAGCGAGACCGCAAAGTCGCTCACCAGGATTCACACTCTGGAACTAGAATATATTTAAAATTACAACATCGTCCTATTTTAACTTTTAACAAAAATATATAGTTGCATATCACATACCTTTTAGCCCCCTGACTTCGGAAACACTTCTCCATGTATTTTCTTTACTAGTTTTATTGCGGAGGCCTACACATCGCTTATCAGACAATATAGCGTATTTTTCGACACTATCAATCAATTCATCGTCCATTATGTTAAAATAACAATAATCAACAACAATATAGCAGGTTAACAAAAGCCAATGCAAAAAGAGCACGAAACTGTTCTGACATGTTGTGCTTGTCAACACATGTACACCCGGTCACGCTTGCGCAGATGCGTTTTTCAAACTGAACTGATCTTAGGCAAAGAAAGAACGAGGTTTTGTTCATCTCTCTTAGTAAGAAAGATAAAAGTTGGCCAACTTGTTAGCTTAGCGTTAAAAAGAAATGTAGTCTTAAATTCTGTATAAACGACAACATTGGTTAACATGGTGTTTATCTTTTTCTTAGCCTTAAATGTAGCGTTAATGTTAAATGTAGCGTTAATTTTTTCTGTATAAACCCGGCTTAAACCCGGCAAAATATCTCACTTTTTAAATACGAAATTAAGCCACAAATAAATATTCGTAAAAATAGTCCATTATTGACTTATTTTTGACTGAAATACACCAAAGAATCCAAAAAATAAATTGGGCACTTGTTTTAAACTTATGTTGATCATTTTTCTCCATAATAGCTTTCCAGCTAGGTACAAAGTTAACACTGTGTAGCACAGTGTATAATAACTGCGTTTCAACTACGCCAGCATAGATACGACTCAACTCGACTCTGCTATACACAGCTAAAAAGCAAAGTTTGGTGCCGTATTAGTAATTCGCATACCAACTATTATAAAATTTATATGTGTGGTATCACTGCGTCCCGCGTAAATTACAACATACCAATATTGTATAGTGTGATCCACGGAACTTGAACATTTTTTTGGCATGAATTTAAATAAAATCAAAGAAATTAACGGTTTAATTCTGTATTTCTCTTCTTCAAATAACGCCTAACTACTCAAAATCATGCTTTTAGCCCGTTTTGTCAAGGTGAAACAATAATGTGACATGAAAACAATAATGTACGAAATATGATAGAATATAAACGTGGTTGTGTTCGTTGTTATTAATACGGCGTCTGGGTTAAGAAGGGATGTACGTCTATAAGCTTTAAATAACACGATCGCACATATTATAAAAGACAAAATTTTTAGTAGCTTTAATTTGCATTTTAAAAAAAAGTGCATTTCTCCATAAGAATAACATGGGACATTTCACAGAATTTTTTTCAGATCCACGCAATCGTATTTCCCGCCCGCCGTGACAAGCCACTTTTTCTGCCCATTGCTAGTTGGAATACTTTAGGAGCTACGTACTCTACCTAATAGAGTGCGCGCAAGTCATTTATCCCTAGATCTTGACAAATTCAATAAGAACTTATAAATAATGAATTATATTAATCAAATTCGAAGTGTGCAAATTAATTAAATATTTAACATATCAATCCAAGCCGAAAATGCACAAGTACAATATGGTTATGTTATAATTTACGCGGAACGCAGTAATACCATACATATAAATTTTATAATAGCTGGTATGCGAATTACTAATACGGCACATACGACTCAACTCAACTCTGCCATACTCAGCTAAAAAGCAAAGCATAGATAATTCACTATTATTATTATTAGTAATTCGCATACCAGCTATTACAAAATTCATGTGTGGTATCACTGCGTCCCGCGTAAATTACAACATAACAATATTGTATTTGTGCATTTTCGGCTTGGATTGATATGTCGAATATTTTATTAAATTGCACACTTCGAATTTGATTAATATAATTCATTATTAATAGGTTCTTATTGAATTTGTTAGGATCTAGGGATAAATTACTTTCGCGCACTCTATTGGGTAAAGTACGTAACTCCTAAAGTGTTCCAACTAGCAATCGACACAGTGTTTGAGAATGTCTGACTTTGTTTGACAAAGTTCCCTTGTTGGAAAGCACCATGTGTTACAGAGTGTTAACTTTGTATCTAGCTGGAAAGCACCCGATGTATGCGTTTAGAAGCACATGTTTTGCTGTAAATTAATATTTAATTTATGATTCAAATCGCCGAAATTCCTATAGAAAAAATGAAAATTTATATAAAATCAAAAAATATTAAATATCATTATTTAGTTCCCAATATAAAACATATGCAGTATCATGCACCGAACTTTCTTATACGCATTGGGTTAAACCAGGCCCCTCCGACTCAAGCATAGATAATTCACAAGCTTTTGACACTTCTAATAGTGACTGGAAAGTTGTAGATGGCACTGACAATCAGTAGGGCTCGTCCATGATGTTCATGGCCAACCGGTACGAATATTTTATTGCGACAATTTATAAATATAGTTGCATTATAGTTTTGTTATTTGTATTTCCAAAATATTTGAAGGATAATATTTATTTATTTTAAATTGAATAACGCAATAACCATTTAACGTAAAATCAAATTAATTTAACTTTAAAGTAAAAATATAAATTTTAGTGGTATTTGTAGTGGGAAATCATAGGGGTAAAAAGCAATACACATAAAATTATTTCTTTTATATAAATTTAGTTTATGCAATGTTTTGCCAATTTTTTTTATGTAATTTTCTTTTTGATCTGCATTTAAGAACACACTTAACGTACTTTTAGAAAAATAAAAATAATTTTAGACATTAGTTTTAATTTGTGCTCTTGGCACGGGAATCGCATTTTTTTTGAAGAAATTAAATCATTTAAAACCCAATCGCGGTACAACAATTGGGCATTTTAAATATGACGTAATGAAGCTAAAGAACCAAAAGAATAGGTCTAATTAGGTTATGTTTTGGCTTTTCGATAAATTGGTTGTCAGAGCCATCTACAATTTTCTAGTCAGCGAGTAAATCTCGTCAACAATAGAATTGCGGTAGAGTCGGAGGGGCCTGGGTAAAACCATGTGGTAGTTACATTATTTTTCTAATTCATAATATTTGTTCTAACCTTTAGATTGATTTTGCACAAAATAAATATTAAATGTCAAACTTCAAATTATTTAAGTCTATTTTGTTAAACAATTGACAGGCGCAGATTTACGATTTATGTTAAAATATATATAATAAGCAGAAATTTATTTTGAAACCAGTACTCTTTTTGGAAAAAATATTCAAACAAAAGTTGTGCTAAATATAAATACCTTTAATTTTTGTTAATTACATTTTTCTGTAACTGTTACCATTTTTGAGCAATTGCAAAAACTGCAAAAAATGACTGCAGTAAACAGCACTTCCGGTTTGAAAACATTTTTCAAAAATAGGTTGTGCACACCTCAGGCATATTCCAATTTTAAGATTAAAGTTTCATAATATTAGCTCCAACCGTTTAGGCTGTAGAGAACATACACACACACACAGGCACAAAGACACACACACAGACACACACACACACACACACACACACACACACACACACACGGATGTCATTCCAAAAATAGTTGGAATCGATTCAGGGAAGGTCAAAACGTATATTTCCGTTAAAATGTCGAGTTCGAAAATTTTCATGATTACAATACTTACTTATACTGCGTATAAGAAAGTAATAAATGGGCCTACAAATAATTTAATTTTGATATATTTATGTTAACTGGTCGCATACTTCGCTGCTTGATATGTCACTCTGACATTGGCATGCGAAGAACCTTTGTTGTTGCTTCTTGTATTTTTGCGTTTGATAATATTTAGTGGTTCTATTTGTCCGTTTTGTTTCTTAAATTAAATTCTGTTCGTTTATAAAATTAAATTTATATGCTATATATAGATCTTTGATCGAATTTTCAGAATCCTCTTTACTATTGCTGTCGCTGATTTATTTTAATTTATTGACACGCGGACTTTAAGTGTAAACACTCGGGAAAGAATTTAGTGTGCAAAATGAAGGTGAGAAACCACTGGACAAACAATATTGTGTACGAATTGAGTTTTTTTACGTCCAACCATAAATAATATATTTTATAGAATATTATCTCGGGAACTACAACGCACTCATTTGTGTTTGTTATTTTAAGGAGAGTTTAGAGAAAATGGTTCTACAATAATTCCTTGGATTGAATGCAAGAGGGCTGCTTGTGAAACAACCGGACGTTTACATTATCAGGTTTTATATTAATTTGTTACTGTGAAATTAAATATAATATGTATATAATATAATTATTCTTTGATAAATAAACAAAGTTTTAGTAGGAAACACAACTTCTTTATTTAGATTTATTTGTATTAGATAATATTTATTTTATAGTGCAAATATTTAAAACACTAAAAATAAAATTGATTTTTAATTAATCACTACAGATATATTGTAAATAGTTATCACAATAAATTTTATAAAATCATAAGTATTGCATTTCTTCATCATAAATAACTTCCAATATGATGAGCATGTTTTTGAGCCATAGTGAAAACCACAGCCAATAATATTAAAAGGTGTATCTGTAAAAATACTGATTTAGATCCAAAAAGTATACTGAGAATATGAATTTTAATTAACAAACAAAAAGAATATAAATCAATAACCAAAATGAATACATTTCAATAAGCAAAATATATATATATATATTTTTTATTTAATACACGAAACGAACAACTTCAACATTTCTGCGAATGTGAAAGTCAGAGTGAAAGATCAAGTAGCGGATTATGCGATCAATGAACATGAATATATCAAAAATAAATTATATATATTTATATTGATAACTAAATAATGATATTATTTAATATTTTTTGAATTTATTTTAATTTAGATTTTTTCTATAGCAATTTCGGCGATTTGGATAATAAATTAAATATTAATTTACATCAAAACATGTTTTTCTAAACGCATACTTAAAATATTTCACCTAACAGACTTTTTCTTAGTGAATGGGAAATCACGAGAACACATGAACATCGTCTCAAGCTTAGATATGACATCAGACCACTCACCCATAATCGCGACCTTTAGCGCTAGCGTAATTACCGAAGTCGAAAAATCACCCAAACTACACAAGCGCAAAACAAATTGGGAACTTTTTCATGAGCTTGTCACTGAAAAAACAAAAGTCAATACACCGCTAAAAACACACACTGAAATTGACATAGCTGTGGAACAAATGAATAAAAACATCCAAGAATCAGCGTGGCAAGCTACACCAAAACCTCAACAAACAACGAAACAATTTGAAACAAATCCAATACATATAAAAGAACTTATAGCCATTAAACGAAAATGCAGAAGATCCTGGCAAAATACCAGGCAACCAAACGACAAAAACAACTACAATAGAGCGGTAAGAGAATTAAAAGAAGCACTACAAGAGAAAAGAAACCAATACTTCAAAGAGTACCGCCAAAATCTATCATCAACTAACGCAACAGACTACTCTCTATGGAAGGCCACACGAAAACTTAAGCAGCCACAAATCCCAATCTCCCCTATCAGAAATCAAGACGGAAGTTGGGCACGAAACACGGAAGAAAAAACAACAACATTTGCCACACACCTAGCAACGGTTTTCCAACCGTTCCCAAAGCACGCAAACGTAGACGACGAAGACGTATTGCAATATTTAGAAACACCGCTGCAAATGTCACCACCAATAAAAGCAATCACTCCTAGGGAAATCGCAACGACAATCAAAAACCTCAACAATAAAAAAGCGCCAGGATACGACCTCATCACAGGTAAAATACTAAAAGAATCACCAAAAAAACTAGTATTACAAATGACGGCCATCTTTAATGCCATACTGAGACTTGGTTACTTTCCGACACAATGGAAAATAGCAATAATAATCATGATTCCAAAACCTGGTAAAAACCACTCTGACGCCTCATCCTACAGACCTATTAGCCTGCTCCCGATTATATCGAAGATCTTTGAAAAACTCCTTCACAAAAGAATGAAACCAATTCTGGAGAAAAACAAAATAATACCCGACCACCAATTTGGATTTAGAGAAAGCCACTCAACCATCGAGCAAGTGCACAGAGTTACTGAAAAAATACAGAATTCCCTGGAAAATAAAGAGTACTGCTCAGCCGCATTTCTAGACGTCAGCCAAGCCTTTGACAAAGTTTGGCACCAGGGCTTACTCTATAAAATTAAAAAGACGCTGCCTCATCAATACTACTTGATATTTAAGTCCTACCTTGAAAACCGATACTTCAAAGTGTAAATACAAGAAGACTACTCTGCTCTGCAGGATATTCAAGCTGGAGTACCACAAGGCAGTGTCCTCGGACCAACATTGTATACGTTATACACGGCCGACTTACCTAATAATGACACAACTATGACAGGAACCTTCGCGGATGACACAGCTATAGTGGCAACGGACCGGGATCCCATTATCGCATCTGAACTACTACAAAAGCAACTAAACCAGATCCAAAGCTGGTCCCAGAAATGGCGCATAAAAGTTAATGACTCCAAATCAAACCACATCACGTTTGCAACGAGAAAGGAAACTTGCCCACCCGTAATGTTTAATAACAGCGAATTGAGCCAATCGGAAGAGATAAAATACCTAGGCATACACCTGGACCGGAGACTAACCTGGAAAAAGCATATCAAAACTAAACGTAAACAAATTGGTCTCAAACTAAGCAAGATGTACTGGCTCATTGGAAGAAAATCACAACTTACCATGGAAAATAAACTATTACTCTACAAGGCCATTATAAAACCAATATGGACATATGGAATTCAACTGTGGGGAACAGCAAGTCAATCAAACATCAACATCATCCAGAGAATTCAATCAAAAATCCTACGCATAATAGTAGACGCGCCATGGTATGTACCTAATGATACCATACATCAAGACCTACTCATGCCAACTGTCACAGAAGAAATCAGCAGACTAAGCCAAAGATACCAGGAAAGACTGGAAAACCATCCTAACCAACTTGCCATCAGACTCTTGGATAACAGTGGGGAAGTTAGAAGGTTAAAAAGACACCATATCCTAGACCTAATCGACAGATACAAATAAATAGTACCGAGCAGTCAATGTGCAAAATCCGCAAGTTAACGAAGTACCACCACTGGGTAGTACTTCATCAAAGACCGCACCATTACAACAAATTTATTTATAGTCCAACCGGACTGATCATAAATGAGACTCAAAGGAAGATATAATAAAAAAAAAATTTTCAATTCCGGAAGTACAATAGAGGCGCTATTTTTGTATTTCACATTTTTTCAAATATATATAAATCTGTAATTATGGATGGGCCCCGTGAGTTTTTAATGCTAACTGACACTTAAACTATCCTACTTTATGCTCAGACCACAGGTTATGCTACTAATTTTTTTTTAGTAGCTTTAATTTGCATTTAAAAAAAGTGCATTTCTCCATAAGAATAACATGGGACTTTTCACAGAAAAAATTTCAGATCCACGCAATCGTATTTCCCGTCCGCCGTGACAAGCCACTTTTTCTGCCCATTCGTGATCGAAATTAACAACTCGCCCTCTGGCGGTGAAACTAATGTACTACAAAAATTGGTCATTACGCCGGGCATTAATTTACCAATCAGCTGTTTGTACCATTAATGGCCAGCTGCCATTTTTCCATAAATATCGAAGGAACAAAATATCTATCAAATCTTACGAAGTAAATTCTTCGGATATCTCACAAATAAATTATAAATAACAATTACAATCAAAATACACTTTTAAAGAACACACACATATATATATATAAATATATATATATATATATATATATATATATATATATATATATATATATATATATATATATTATATATATATATATATATATATATATATATATATATATATATATATATATATATACACACTAACGAGACCGTACATTAGTTTAGATATTAAAAATGGACTGACCTTGAAAGAGTCTGTTCCATCTTTTTTTTTAATGACCAGGAACCGGGGACTGGAATCCACCGTCAACTGGCTCATTATTTTCTGCTTCTTCGCAGGATTATAAGAACGAATATTATATATATATATATATATATATATATATATATATATATATATATATATATTTATAATATTCGTTCTTATAATCCTGCGAAGAAGCAGAAAATAATGAGCCAGTTGACGGTGGATTCCAGTCCCCGGTTCCTGGTCATTAAAAAAAAGATGGAACAGACTCTTTCAAGGTCAGTCCATTTTTAATATCTAAACAAATGTACGGTCTCGTTAGTGATGTACAGTCACTAAAAAAAAATCAAGGAGGGTTTGCTAGTAGAAACTAAATCTGCGAAATAAGCTGCTCGGCTTCTACAAATTACCATGTGCTCTGATTTTCCTGTGGACGTTTCCTCACATTCGACGCTCAATACTGTAAAGGATGTAATTACTTGCCGTGATTTGTTAAATTGCACCACCGATGAGCTTTGTTCTGAATTAAAACCCCAAGGTGTTTCTGAGGTCAGGCGGCTCACCCGCAAGGTCAATGGTGTAGTGGAAGACACTGCGTCCATAATAGTTTCGTTCTCACTACATACATTGCCAGAAAAAATTCGTGTGGCCATGTACAGTTTGCCTGTCAGACCATACTTTCCAAATCCAATGCGGTGCTTCAACTGTCAAAAGCTTGGGCATTCTTCAAAATTCTGTAAGGAAAAAGAGTCTGCATTTGCGGCAAAGCCCCGCATGAAGAAGAGCGATGCACCGATCCGGTGAAATGCGTGAATTGTGGAGAGAGCCATCTCACTTTGTCGAGAAACTGTCCTAAATTCAAAGAGGAGTATGCTATTGTAAAATACAAAACTTAGAATAACTGTAGTTACCCAGATGCTAGAGCTTTTATGCGCTTAAACACCCCAGCTCCTGGACTAAGCTTCGCAAAAGTCGCTGCAACTAGGCCTGCAACACCCATTCCATCTGTAAATGATATCGCAGCTCTTCTCATTCCTGAAATAAAAAAATTGATTACAGAGGCTATCACCATCAACTTAGGCGCCATTATGAGCGCAGCATTGTCTTCCGCAACAAAACCCACATGCTCATCTGCAAAACTGCCACCACCTACTGTACCAATACCTGTTCTTCCAGGTACATCGCAACCTCCAAAATTTAGTGTAATGCCATCTCCTGCTTCTGTTCCACCAGGACAAGATACAAATATTTCGTTATCAGACTCAGAGTCAAGCGCTATGTCAATTGACAATGAGACTATTAAAAATGTCCGAAGGCCCAAAGACAGACGTGGATGGGCTAAGAGCAAACCGAGGAACTCGAAAACTTAACTCTTTCCGAGTTTTCCTGAAAAGTCAGCCTTTTTTTTCTGACTTTAAATTTAAAAAAAAACCTTTTTTTTAAATTATTTTTACTTTCTTATACGCAGTATAAGTAATCAAGAAAAATTTCGAACGCGAGATTTTAACGGAAATATACGTTTGACCTTCCCTGAATCGATTCCAACTATTTTTGGAATGACGTCCGTCTGTGTGTGTGTGTGTGTGTGTGTGTGTGTGTGTGTGTGTGTGTATATGTGTGTGTGTGTGTGTGTGTGTCTGTGTGTGTGTGTGTGTGTGTGTGTGTGAGCGCTCTACAGCCCAAACGGCAAAAGGGAAAATTATGAAAATGGCACGAAAACCTTCTATTTTTGAAAGCAATATTCCGACCGGAAGTGCATGTTTACTCTAGTCATTTTTTGCAGTTTCTGCAATTACTCAAAAATGGTTAGAGTTACAGAAATTTTTTTCTTTCGAACCGTTCCTTTAGAGTTCGAGTTGGACAAACATTTTCTTCTTTACGACCGTTGCAAAACGGAATTCCTCAAGGCTCTTCCATTAGTGTAACACTATTCTTGATTGCAATCAAAGACATTGTGTCCAACCTGCCGAATACTGTTGATTATTGCCTGTATGTAGTTGACCTCACGATCTTCACTTCATCCCAAACTTTTGCTCTCTGTTAGGAGAGATTACAGCAGGCGGTTGACTTAGTTTTTTTGGCTGCATCCGACCGTGGTTTTTGTTTCTCTGTGGACAAAACCTGTGCTATCGACTTCTGCCGACTACGTAAAGCACATAACTGTCCTGTTGTATCGCTTTACGATAGACCAGTACGGATAGTGGATGAGGTGAAGTTTTTGGGTATAATTTTCGACCGTCGTCTATTATGGCTGAGACAAATCAACACTGTTTCTGCGCAATGCCGAATGTCATTGAATGCTATCAAGTGTATTGCCTCCACAAAATGGGGAGCCGATAGGGACTCTCTGCTGCAACTTTACGTCAGTCTGGTTCTATCAAGGATAGACTTCTGTGCTATCATTGTGTACAATGCTGGTACTTTTCACTTGAAGAAGCTGGAAAGCGTGCACAATGCTGGCATTCGAGCAGTCACCGATGCGTTCAGGACTACCCCAATTGCAAGCCTTAACTGTGAAGCCGGTGTACCGCCACTTCACATAAAGTACATCAAACTTGATTTGAGGTACGTCTGCAAAGTTCTTTCGCTCACGCAGCATATAAACCATCCCATATTTTTCAACAATCCATTATTGAATCGTCTATATAATAATAGTGCAACCTTTCTCTATCCGCTTGCACTGAAGCTTCCAAGGTTGTTAAATACCATCATTGACAACCAAGGAACTGTTTAATCGAGAATTTTTACCAACATCCCTCCATGGGCATCTCTTACTTTAACAATAAAGCTAGAGCTGACCAACTTGCCAAAAGATTCTACTCCTAACGCCATAAACTTGATTGAATTCTTCATTCTATTGCAACAGTACACAGACTTTCAACACTCATATACTGATGGTCCCAAGACAGACTCCGGTACAGGCTGCACTTTCGTGACTGACGGCGTATCCCAGTCGTTCACAATGTCACCCATATGCTCAGTGTACACTGCTGAGCTATATGGTATTCTCTACTCTCTTCGACACTGCCGTCAAGCTATCGATGAGCGACGTCACCTGCTCATTTGCACTGATTCCCTGAGATCTATCTTAGGCATCGGTAGCAGATTCTCCACAGATCCAACCGTTTTGAGCATCTGCGAAGAAATCGATAGATTACGGGAGCTAGAGAGAGATGTCGTACTCATGTGGATACCCGGACATGCTGGGATACCCGGTAATCACTGAGCTGACCGAGGTGCTCTTTAAGCAGCCAACGGCAACTACGTTAGTAGTAAATGGGGGACATATCCCGCCAGAGAGAAAGTTCCCCTGGCGCCAGTCATTAGCGACTGGCGCCAGTGTGACCTTGACATTCCATTGGGAAATGACCTCGACATTCCATTGAAAAAATATGATGAAAATTTCTAGAATTCTGACGTCATAAATTTGGAAATTTTTCCAACATTCTTATATGTATGACTGTAAATAGAAAGTCCCTATGTTAGATGTATGCCCTAATGTTATCCTTGTATATATCAAACAGGATAAGAGAAAGATAAGAGAAGGGAATACATCTAATATAGGAGTACATGCATTCCCTAAAAGGTAAGAGAAAGTGATTGAAATTCTAAACATTCATTCGAAATATTAATTACCTAACTCAAGTGTATTTTTATGTTTGTATATTGTGTTCAAATATCTTATACGAATGAATGTAACCCTATTGGATTATGAATATTTCCCTGTGTACTTATTAAACTGATTTCGTATGTCTTAACATAATAGAATCTACCATATGATTTTGCATTTTAAAATGTATGTAAATACGACAATTTTATACTGGTTTTTATATTCGTGTGTAAACGTCTTATTTTATATTGGTATTTATATTTGTGTGTAAACGTCTCAAAAGTTCCTACAGATTATAATCGAAAATGGGTAGTTCATTACCTGTATATACGTTGTACATATAAGACTGTGTATTGAATGTGTAACTTTTGCGCGTGAATTTTAATGTTTTATTCTTAGTTATATTTACCTTGAAACTTTCATTTTTTGGCAAATAATCCCTCCTGTGAACTTTCTAATTTCAGTACGTATTATATAAAAGAAATTTTATTGAATCGATACTCATTAGTTATATTTTCGTATCAGAGAAAAGTGGATACTAGAAATAAGTAAGTTAATCTCTATTTCAATATTATTTCGATATCATCATTATCATTAGCTATGATACAATGTTTATAGTATTCGTTTAAGTTAAGCTAAGCTAAGAATTTTTCTATGTTTATGTGTTTAGAAATGAATCAAATTAACTCCGCTGGAAACATTGAAGATTTTAAACCGATTAAGAAAATACCAGAATTAATCATAGGCCAAAAATATGAAATATATAATGTTAAAGCTGTCTCCACAAAATTTGGTAGAAAAATCGTCGTTGAATTAGAAGACTCTGTTGTATTTCTACCATTACGTTACGCAAAATTATCTGATGAACATGTGCAAGAAATGAATAACATTATTAAAAGTCAGAAGACGGCAATAGTTCACACAGGAACCAAAACCTGTGGCAGTGCGAAGGATGCATTACTAATTGATTTTGTAACAATATGAAATGAAATAAAGCATTTGTACTTATCAAACTGATTTCGTATGTTCTATTATTATTATTATTATATCCTAATAGAATCTATTACATGATTTTACTATTAAAAAAAATGTATGTAAACTCGGCTGGAATTCCATAAGTAAAGATTCAAAATTATTTCCAACAATAATTACTATTATTATCAAATTTGGAAAAAAAATCATCGTGGAATTGAAAGACTCTGTTGTATTTTTACCGTTACGTTCCGCAAAATTATCCGATGAAGAGGTGCAAGAAATGAATAACTATATTAAAATGCAGAAGTTGGCATTGTATATACAGGAGACAATCCTTGTGGCAGTGCTCAATATGCTTTACTAATAGACTTTGTAACATTATGAAATGAAATCAAACAATTTGTACTTACACCAATTGATTTCGTGTGGTTTATTATTATTTTAAAACAACGTATGTTATATCTGTTAACGATATTGAAAATAAAATATCTGAATTTTACTAGAGTCCCCTCCAACTACGATTAGTCATATATCTAATTGTTAGTAATAGCTATATTTAATCTGACAATAGTGACTCCCAAACTTTTAATATACATTTACACTATAGGGCATTGTTTTTAAAGACATGTTATCTGTTGAAACCTATGATGTATAACTGTAAACAATAATTATGATATAGAAATTGTTTGAAATAAAGCTGGATGATTAGGATTATGGAGAACAGTGACTCCCAAACTTTTACCTTACATTTGCGATATGAGGTACTGATTTAAAAGACGTGCCATATTTATGAGACCGCTGGTGTATAACCTTTCTATCTTTGTTAACTCTAATGACTAACAAAGAAAATTATTTGAGAAAAAAGATGAATTTCTTGAACTTGTCCTGTCATTCATAATTTTGCAAACATGTTTTAATAGTGAAAGTACTAAAGGGTCGATGATAATGATGCAGTGAATATCGCGGAAAGTGAAAAGTATTCTACTTTATTCAAAATTTGTTGCGAGATGGTGAAATCTTTGAATTAAGAAAAAGAAGAAAAACTGGAAACTGTGCATCAAACCGCAGACCCGCGTAATTCTACGGATTCAACTAATCTTCCGCTTCAGGTAATAACGGATATATCTAATAATATTAATAACATTAATAATAATATATTCAATACTAAGCATTATGATAACCCGTACGGCTGTATGGATTGTTACAGATAAATGAAGCAAAACTAATTCATAATTATTCGAGTGACTATATGATTGCCAGTACTACAGCGTAGGTACTTCCAAATGTTCAAACATGTGTAAGACTGAAATAATAATTATTATTTTGATATATCATGTATGTGTAAATATTTCTATCAATAAACAATAATATAAATTACTATATTGTCTTTTCATTTATTATTATTATTAAAAATGCGAAAAAAAGAAAAAGTGTTTGGAAGATAAAGAATGTACTATATACAAAGCTTTCGTTTGAATGATTTGTATACTGAGATAGTGACAAAATGAGCTTCGAGATATAAGATACATATAATTACAAGTTGTTCCTTTGAGAACTAAATTGAATCATAATCCAAAGTGACCATGATCAAGTGATCAAGATTTAGAAAATCATGATCAGAAACCGAAGGAACACGCCTGTTGTTTCAAATCATTAAACGCGGTTTTCTCAATCCCATGTATTTCCAAAAGAAAGGAGCGGCAATAATTGATATTTTAAACTCTGCGGTAGTATTAATAGCAACAGGAGAAATTATCCCAATATATAAGTAATTAACTTTGAGTTTTCAATACTTATTATTACTAATAAGAACTGTAAATTATTAGCAACAAATTTCGTTTTTGACAAACCAAATTCTAATATAAATTTACTCCATCCTGAAAATATGATATTTTTAAAGCCATACGTATTCTTTAAACTTTTTGCTATGAGGATTATTCTACTCTAATTTGAAACAATCTATACTTCATGATATTCGAATATGTGCAAGGCTGAAATAATTATTCTGATATATCAAATGTGTAAACAATATTAAAAATTATTATATTGTATTATCATTTATTATTATTATTAGCTTTTGTTATGATTTAATAACGTTGTACAGTAACATTTCTAATTTTCTATTGCAATTCATTTAAATAGTATCAATAAACAATATTTTCATCATCACTAAATTGCATTTATATTTATTATTATGATTATCGACACTCGGTTATGTTTTCGAGAGAATAAGACATGTTTACTTATTATAATTTTATTTCAAATAAAAACCACTACAAACTAAATATTAAAATAGGAGAATTAATATAAATTATTTATATTTCTGTCACCCTAATGGCGCGGTGACATTCTCTCTCGAGAGCCATCCATTGTTTTTTTTGTCGCGGGGTCATTTTCGGCGGCGGCGTTAGAATCACAGGTGAATTAGGAGGGAAATAACATCACCCGTCCGCTACTGCATGTCGGATATTTCGCCCAATACCCGTCATCTTTAGAGGTCGTCTGGAATTAAACCTTATAGATATAAATACACTGGATTGCATTTTTTTAAATTTATGTGGCGCCATAACAATCACTCTTGTTATAATTACTGCAGAAAATTGTGTTAAAAATCTTAATAAGTACTCTATTGCCCCGCTTAAATACGAGTTCTCATTGTTGAGATACAGGTGTTCTCGAATAACATTCTTGACGTTAAAGTGGTACACAGCACTGCGTACTGTTAATGCTTATTACACTCTCACGATAGTTAAAAAAAAATTTCGCCAATCATCAGTTTTAAAATTTTTATTTATTTAATATTCTGTAAAATATGAAATCTAGAATGTACACGGGTGTTCATATATAAAGTCACACAAGCCGTTTACGCCTCGGCGCCGCAACCAACATCACATCTTTTTCGATAGCTACCAAACCTACGTACTTATTCTAACAGTCAGGCGCGTTATCGGTTTTAGTGAGTCATAGATTTTTGACAAGTATAAATGAGAGAGGGATGTATAAAACAAATATGTTTAACTTCCGAAATTAAAAATTGAAAAATTATCGATATTATTTAAGCTTCAAATATATATTATATTTACATAATGCTAAACTTAGCTTAAAGGGGGCGGGTCCTATAGATCGCGAAAAAAACAGAAATTTTTAGGAATTTTTTTTTTGAATAATTGAATAAAGCTACAAATTTCATATTTTATTATTATTAGAATATGTTCATCCTTTTGGTTTAGGGGCTATATCCCGAGTTCTATGACGAAGTTTTAAATAAAACTCGGGATATATATTCTTTAATAGTATTAGAATCAATACGGCTAATAAAAAACAATCTTTTTTTTATGTCTATATGACTCGCCCCCCTTAATAAAGCAGCATTTTCTTTATTACCATTGCTGTGAAAATAATATCAAAATATAGTGATCTAAATTGTGCAAAATTAACAATACAAATATATTTTTTACGATTTTTTTCCATACATGATAAATAAATGCTGCCGAGGAATAAAGTGTGGAGTTAATATTTAGACATATAAACATATTGAAAAATGATTATTTGCAGCGATTCGCTTTTAAATGAAAACGAAGACATATCTTAATGAAATTTTGCACATATCTTTTATATGTATTTAACTAGACATTTTTTTTTTTAATTTTATAGATTTTTTATAGTTTGAAGTATAAAAAAATTATGATTTTTCAAAACTTTTTTTAGATGCTCGTCATTTTCTTAAAAAATTTTTTTTACAAAGATCCTAGTTCACGGGCAAGATAGAAGTATTCTCTTTAAAATTACTTTTTTTTCTGAACATTTAAACTGAAGTTATGGTGTCTACCGAAAATCGGGCAAATTTTGCAGCCTCCATTTAAACGTCCTCTGTAGCATTGAAAATTTAATATTATGCAAATTTATTTTTTATTTACTTGAATGATGGCAAAATCATTTATTAAATATTTTTAATTTCTATTAAGATAAATTAAATTAGAAAAAAATTATGCAACTTGTTATTCTTTCGCTCAAAAAAGTGAAAGTACCCCTTAATTCCTTTGAAAAAACAACCTTGACGCGCCTTGCTATATATGCCCCCTATTTTTTTTTTTAAATTACCCTTTTATGTTATTAAAGGCTTATTCTAACAAGTTCAATAAAAAAAAAAAATTGTTATTTTTTTTTTAATTTGTAAGTGCCATATCCCCTTAATGTAACAGTATAATATATTTGTCTGTAGTATATAGCATGAATAGTTGTATTAAGCCTCGAAATGGTTGTTATTTCACATAAATGTTTCTATAATAGGTAGATGTGAACCGTCAAAGAACAAAATCCGCAGAATTAATTGAGGAGTAACATAAAAAATAGAAGGTGCAATTATCTTATCTGGTCTTTTAGATTTAAAAAGCTGGCATGTCTGTCACTGAACTTTCTTATGCGCATTTAATTAGATCATTAGAATTCAAAATATTTTAAAAATTTATAAATTCTAACGATTTAACCAAAATGCGTATACTAAAGTATATTAGCACACTTATGCCCAGGCATCTTATATTAATTTTAAAGAAATTTGGAATAGTCCGCTATTGTATACATATGAAACAATCAGCAACAATCAGCAACAATACCCGAACTATTCAATATAAGATCAGATGGATGAAACGGAAACTATGACACTATTACAGATGGCATTTTAATTATATATATATATATATATATATATATATATATATATATATATATAAAATTGAAAATGCCATCTGTAATAGTGTCATAGTTTCCGTTTCATCCATCTGTTCTTATATTGAATAGTTCGTGTATTGTTGCTGATTGTTTCATTCGTATACAATAGCGGACTATTCTAAATTTCTTTAAAATATATATATATATATATATATATATATATATATATATACATATATAAATAAATATATATATATATATATATATATACTAAATATCGTGGTGGGGGTACATAATATATATCTTGGAAATTGGTCTTGGGAATTAAATAAAAGCAAATAAATCATAATTTCTTTTGTGTAAATTTTTTTGGTGGCTCTGAAAAGAGCCGATTGTTTTTTTCACCAGGCACAGCAGTTTGAATTTCCCGACTGGTAATTGTAGAACGTATAAGTAAAATATATATATATATATATATATATATATATATATATATATATATATATATAAAATAAAGTATCTAATACCGTGTCCAATACCCATTAGCATCTATGACACTTTGAATTCTCCGTGGCATAGAGTTCACGAGAGTTTCGCAATAAGTGTCTCCGCGAAAGCTCTCCCACACCTGGTTTACGTGCCTGTGTAAAATTGGTTTTGGTCCTTGCTCCACCTTCCCAACGTTGAATCATAGCTGACCACATATTTTCAATTGGATTCAGGTCTGGAGATTTAGCAGGCCAAGCAACCAAATCAATTTCTTCATGTTCTGCAAACCAGGATCGCACTAATCTTGATGTATGCACAGCCGAGTTGTCCTGGACAAATGTTATTCTCCCTTCGGGGAAAAAATGTCTAACCGAAGGTAGAAATACATTTTCCAGAATGTCAACGTATTCCATGGAGTTCATTCGGCTCGACACCTGAATTAGTTCACCAGGTCCGGCAGCGCACATCCATCCCCAGTAAGCACAACTGATGCGTCCACTTCGCCGTTTTTGTCGCACATGTTCCGGAAACATCCTAGTATGGTTTGGTCTCCATAGCGGTTTTGCGATGTCTTCGTCGGAAGAAAATACTTTTTCATCCGAGAAAATTACATTTGACCAATCAAAATTAGCATTTGCCTGACAAAATCTAAATCTTTCTTCCGCATGCCTTGGTTTGATTTCTATTTTGACTGCAGGTCTTCTGCAATGCAGATTAATATCATGAAGTCGTCTTCTGACAGTTAATGGACTGCAATCCAGATTCAATGCTAATTTCAAATCTCTTGACGAGATAAAAGGTTGGTCCTGCACGGCATTTGCAAGACGAATTGACTGTTCTTCGGTAATAGATCGTGGTCTTCCAGGAATTGCTTTGCTTTGCAAATGTCGTATTCCTCCCGTTTGAAATCTTCGAACCCACCTTATAACACTTCTTCTCTAATAGATTTAAAAAATGCAAAATAAGTAACTATAAACAACTAGGATCATTATATTTAGATTTTATATTCACAAAAACAATAATAAAATAATTGATTCCACATTAATTATATAATATTGAAAATGTTTCACCAAATGCCCACAAACAAAAGTATTAAATTAATTAAAATATGTAGTTGTTTTACTTTTGTGTATAATATATTAAAAATAACTTACATCAATATTAAGAAATCTTGCTATTTCAGTCTTGTTCCAATTTGCTTGCCACAAAGCAATGATACGCCCACGTTTTTCCATAGATATCTTTGGCATTGTAAGAATTATTCACTAATAATTGAAGATAAAAATAAATGAATAACACTTGCTTCAGCCCTTCTGATATCCAGATACAAAGTGTAGTGGCACTTATTCTAACAGTCTAGCGAGTTATCGGTTTTAGTGAGTCATAGTTTCCGTTTTATCTACCTGATCTCATATTGAATAGTTCGTGTATTGTTGCTGATTGTTGCTGAATGTTTCATTTGTATACAATTGCGGACTTTTCCAAATTTTTTAAAAATTAATATAAGATGTCTGGGAATAAGTGTGTTAATATACTTTCGTATACGCATTTTGGTTGGATCGTTAGAATTTATAAAATTTTATATATTTTGAGTTCTAATGATCTAATTAAATGCGCATAAGAAAGTTCAGTGACAGACATGGCAGCTTTTTAAATCTAAAAGACCAGATAAGATAATTGAACCTTCTAAAATTTACACTAAAGAAATTATGATTTATTTGCTTCTTTTTAATTTCCAATAAGAATTTCCAAGATATATATTATTCTGTACCCCCACCATGTTATTAAGTTTTTATATATATATATATATATATATATATATATATATATATATATATATATATATGTATATATATATATATATATATATATATATATATATATATATATTATATATATATATATATATATATATATATATATATATATATACACATATATATATATATATATATATATATATATATATATATATATATATATATATATATATATATATATATATATATATATATATATATACGCAATTTAGGTGGATCGTTAGAATTTATAAAATTTTAAAATATTTGAATTCTAATGATCTAATTAAATGCGTATAAGAAAGTTCAGTGACAGACATGCCAGCTTTTTAAATCTAAAAGTCCAGATAAGATAATTGCACCTTTTTTATATTACTCCTCAATCAATTTTGCGTATTTTATTCTTCGACAGTTCACATCTATCTATTATAGAAACATTTATGTAAAATAAGTAGGTATTAAATGTCAAATACTCAGATTCAATACAGAGAAGATTAAAAGACATATTTCGCGATTACAATACTTACTATTATTATTATAAAAGTTAAAAAAATCGAATAATTTGAAATTAGACATTTGATATCAACATATTAAATGTCAAACTCCTAATTATTTGAATCTTTTCTGTTTTTTTGTCATGATTTATAAAAAAAAAAAAAAATCAATAACCATAACAGGTTCCTAATTATTACTTTCTTATATACATACATATTATAAGTAAGTATTGTAATCATAAAGAAATTCGATCTCGAAATTGTAACGTGTGGGCGTGTGTGTGAATATTTTCCCAAACACCTATTCAAAACGTTTAAAAAATATAGAAAACATAGTGACACAGAGTTGCGCAGCTGAAAAACATTTACATTCTATCTATCTCTGTCACTCCTCATCTTCTATCCTTTGCTAATCACGTAGGTCTGGTAGCTGTCGAAAAAGATGTAATGTTGGTTGCAGCGCCCAAGGCTTATTTTCTGGTGTGACTTTCTATATGAACACTGGTGTACATACCTGCGACATTTCTACAACATCGCGGGGCCCGCTCTCGATATTCTGGAATAATGTTAAGAAGATCCTTGTTAGTTGACATTCAAATTAAGGAATACGTTTTCCAACATACAGGTGCATAATCTGCATCCCAATTTTCACCTTCCACGATTTTTAGATGCAAGCCATGTCGAGCGGTCTGCTCATAATATTTCTATTAAAATCAAATATAGATTACTAAAGAAATAACATATTCTGGAATAATGTTTAGAAAATCTTTATTAGCTGATATTCAAATTAAAGAATACGTTTTCCTACTTACGGGTACATAATCAGTATTCCCATGTTCCCCTGCTACGCTATCCAATGGGATAGCCTGACTTCTATTAAATCAAACAGAAATTACTTATAATAAATATTTACTCTCACGATGGTTATAATATTTGGTCAGTTATCAGTTATAATTCTTATTATTTTTTATCATTTATTAATTATTATTTTTACTTTGACAAGGGCAATAGCATTAATATAAGCAGATTTTCCCATTTACTTATAATAAATATACGCTCATACAAGGGTTATAATATTTCGCCGGTTATTATTAGTTATCAGTTATTATTTTATTATTATTTGTTAATTATTATTTTTACTTTGACCAGACAATAACACTAATATAAACATATTTTCTTACTTACGGTTAAATACTCTGTATCCCAGTTTTCACTGTCTTGATACATCCAATACTTGGCACACTGATCATAGACGATATTCTATTAAATCAAACAGAAATTACTTATAACTAACACCGATAACTAATATAAAATAATAATTTCTATGTATTCACCATTTTAAATTTGTTTACGACTGAATTATCGGACGGGCCACTCGAACCGTAATGTATACATGCTCACCCCTTCCCAAGACGGCCAGGGTTGTTTTCATAGTTGAAAGAAATACACGCCCATGGTACGTGTTTAGAGGTAAAAAAAAGGAAACTTTTCTTGTTTCAATATAGTAATCAACATTTCTTTTTTTTTATTTATTTCTTTTTTTTTTTTACTACTATAAAAGTGTATTACACAATATAATAGAAACAATGCGACATACTAATGGCAAAAACGACACCCAGTAAAATAGATAATAAAATAGCTCTCTTTAAATTACATACGTTCAATATTGCATTTAAAATTCGAGTGCTATTTATTTATTTTATAATTTTTCCAAACAATTATAATTTATATTTTTAAATTTAATATCATATATTTGACTTTTGCTGGGATACAAGTTATAATAGAACTTTACAAATACGCAACCTAAAACTACGTTATATCATAGGTAACAAAAGAAATTTAGAATTTAATTCTCTTAACTATTTTGGAATTGTTTAAAAATAAATAAAAGAAGCGTTTAAATCCCTACAGAAAACATAATTGTAACAGAAGAACAATTACAAAATAAAATTTTCCAAAACAAAAGAAAACCGCGGTCGCCGCTTTTATTTATTTTTATATGCGTGGGTGCGTGAGTGCGTGGGTGCTTGAGTACGTGGGTGCGTGAGTGCGTGGGTGCGTGGGTGCGTGAGTGAGGAAGAGTGGGAGGTTGCTGTATCAGAAGTGCAATATCCATCGACTTTCTCTACCGTTAGCGAAGGTTCGAATCACGTGTTTGTGTCAAAACTTAAAAGAGAAAAAAAAAAAAAAAAAATTCACCGGCCGGCACTGATTTTGAAAATAAAAAGAAAAAAACTCTACCACCGGGCACTGTTATTGCAAAGGTATATGAAGAAATTATAGAGAGAGTTACAATACCCGTTGGAAATTATGTATCGGTTTTTGATATCTTGAATAAGTTGAATGAGAGTGATTTTCTTCGGAGAAATGAAATACAGTTCTCGCTTAATTTGAACTTGAAAAGAATTCAAGCCTCATACACCGTCGACAAATTTCATTCAATTAAACTGTCACCAAGATTAATGCAGCAGTTGGGATATGACCCGTCCGATGATATTACTAGTGAATCAATTGCAAAAAACCCGTACAATATTTTAGCGGGAATACCATCGCAACTCTTCATTTACTGTGATTTGATTGAACCGCAGTTTGTGGGCGATGTCGTGGCTCCGTTAATAAGAATCGTAAGCGTTGATATTCAAAATTATGTATATGGAGGAAATAAATCGGTTATTTATACCCAGCCACACTATGTTCCGCTCTTGCGAACAGAGTTTGATCGCATTGAAATTGATATAAGGACAGACATGGGTAGTGCTGCATCATTTGAAACGGGTACACTGTGTGTGACACTTCACTTTCGACGACGTAAATAACATTTAAAAAAAAAAAATGAGTGGCTGTCCATATCAAAATTATTATAATCGACAAGCAGGTTCTGGTATAGGAACAGTTGTATACCGAGGGGCTGCTTTCCAGAGAGGCCACGGGCTGGGAAGTTTCTTCAGTGGCTTATCCAGACGAATTATGCCGTTGATAAAAAAATGGGTGGGAGCTGTTGGACGGGAAGCAGTTAGTACTAGAATAAATTTCCTCGGAGATCTCAATGAAAATCGTCCGGTCAAAGAAGCGTTCCAGAATCGTTTGACCGAGGCAAAGAGTAACTTGAAACGCAAAGCTGCAGAAAAAGTGGATACACTTCTTTCCGGCGCAGGACGTATAAAGAAGCGAATGAAAAAAAAACGTCTTCATTCGCGACCATCACTCAGTCGTGTTAAGACTAAATATAAAACTCGCGATATTTTTAATTAAAAATGGCTTTTCTACATACTCAGTCTTGTGAATGTGTCAAATCTGAATTAGACATTTTCGCATTGCCTCCGACGCAAACCAGCATAGAATTTGGACAATGGATTAACTATAAACCTTTGTCGTCCCTTACCGACGACTCGCCCATAGAATTCGTTATACCTGGCCATGGCGATCAGTACATACATTTGTCACAAACGATGTTATATCTAAACGCGAAAATAGTGAAAAATGAACATGAAGATCTAACAGACACCGATATCGTGGCACCCGTGAATAATTGGATGCATTCGTTATTCAGTCAGGTGGATGTATATCTCAATCAAAAACTCGTATCACCGCCCAGCAATACGTATGCATATCGTTCGTATATAGAAACTCTACTCAATTATGGTCGGGAAGCTAAAGAATCGCATCTTACATCGAGTTTATGGTATATTGATTGTGCTGCAAAAATGGATGATAAAGCGCATAATAAAGGATTTGAAAAACGTAAACAATTTGCTGCGAAAAGTAAAAATATTGATATGCTGGGACATTTACATGTTGATTTATTTAATCAAGAAAAATTTCTAATCAATGGCGTAGAAATGAGGGTTAGACTCGTACGTTCAAGAGATAGTTTTAATCTTATTTCCGACACGGTCAATTATAAGGTTCAAATAAATGAAGCAACACTTTTGGTGCGGCGTATGAATATAAACCCTAGCGTATTACTAGCCCATAATAAAACGCTCGAGATGACGACGGCTAAGTATCCGATTACGCGTGCTTATTGCAAGGCTATTACTATCCCGTCCGGAGTCCAGGGAAAATCTCTCGATAACATATTTCTTGGTCAGTTACCAAAGAGATGTGTTTTCGGTTTTGTGTCTAATTCCGCATTCAACGGCGAATACAGATCAAACCCCTTCAATTTTCAACATTACAATACAAACTTTCTGTCGTTATGTGTAAATGGACAGCAGATTCCTTCTAAACCGTTACAACCGAATTTTAAAGACAGAAAAACATACATACAAATGTATAACACTGTTTTCTCCGGCACTGGTATTCACTTCTCTAACGAAGGCAATGCGATAACCAGAGAGGGCTATCCCGACGGGTTCTGTCTAGCCGCATTCGATTTAACACCGGACCTCTCTGCTAACACAATGTCCCATTGGAACTTGACGCGACACGGCTCGTTACGTTTTGAAGTTTGTTTTGAAACGGCGTTAACGCAAACCATAAATTGTATTATTTACGCAGAATTTGACAATATTATAGAAATAGATAAAAATAGAAATGTTATTGTAGACTATGGTAGTTAAAGTGTATTATTATTATTATTATTATTATTATTATTTTTTTTAAATAAATATATATAGACAATATGATTTTCTTCTTAGTTGCTCTTCTACCTTTAAGCAGAATGGGTGTGATTATAGATTTTCAAGGTGTTCATGGTGTTGATAAAGAATTTGTTATTAAAGAATTAGCACTTATATCGCTGGACAATGAGTTTTTCCATCACTTTTTGTTTAAACCTCCGTACAGTGAACATACATTAAATCAAAAAGCAGTTTCTTCTAATAACTGGTTAAAACATAATCACCACGGGCTAGAGTGGAATCATGGTTTTGTTGATTATTCACATCTTCACACCCTTTTAGAGGAAATAATAACGTGCGACACTAAAGACGTGTTCGTAAAAGGTCTAGAGAAGAAAAAAATTCTTGAAAAATTGCTAAAGTGCGAAAATGTGTGTGATTTATCAGAACTCAAGTGTCCGCCACTCAGAGATTTAAAGAAATCTTGTCAATTTCAAATAACTAAGTGTATTATACCAGTTTCACATAGACACAAGATATGTGCTGTGGAAAACGTATTGCATCTCAGAAACTGGTACAATATCAATTGCAGAGATGAATGCGGGATATATCGAGAAAATTCTCAGGAATCACTTCCGTCATATCGCACACTATGGAGTCTATGCTGCCAATAGACTGCCTCATAAAGTGAACTACCCATGTGCAATCATCGTTAACACCGATCCAGACACTCTACCTGGATCGCACTGGGTCGCTATTTTTATCGATCGCGGAGGACGAGGCGTGTATTTTGACAGATATGGAAGACCGCCTCGAAATGTGCATCATTTGAATTTCATAAGGAGAAACACACAAATCTGGACGTGTAATTCAATTTTATTGCAAGACTTGTATTCCACTGTATGCGGCCAATACTGTTTATTATTTCTATTATTTAAAATAAAAGGACATACACTTAAGGAATTCGTAAAATTGTTTAAATTTTGCAATAATAATAAGTTGAAAAATGATAGGTATGCTAAGGGATTATTCGAATGCTATTTTTCTGTAAACTGTTATAAAAATTTGTGAGCTTATCAATAATGTACGCGTCAAAATATGCTTAATAAAATTTTTATTATATATACACCTTAAAATTAATTATTTACAATTTAAAATTATTTCTAAATCTAAATAACTAACCTATTTTCCCTATCAATAAAATCCTTAACAAATCTCATGTCTAAACTTAATTTAAAACTATACAACCTATTCATGTCCCAAAAATCCTTTACAAATCCTTGAACACCCCCTAAATCACACAACTTTTCACTCGCGATACACTGTCTACCAGTTCTCGCTTCGTACAGCGCGCAGTACTGTACGAAGCGAAGATATTCTTTAAAAAACGCGACTTCTTCAAGCACTAGATTATCCTCCGCCACCGCCGCCCGACACAACACCTGCTCGCACACATTAATATCCTCCTCGTCAAGGAGGATCTTGTGCCCGTCCCTACTTAGCTCGAGGCCGATGCGGTCCATGAGTGTCATGCCGATGCCGCATGTCTCGTGGAAGAATACAATCGCTTCCTCGAGACCCTGCCTCAGGCGATCGCCCATGTACCGCATCATCTCAGCTAGTATACGGCAGTCCTTGAAGCAAATAATTTGCTGACCCCGTGCAATCCTCACCTAACATTTCATATCATTGTAGGGACTAATCCCTACAATTATATATAAAGTGAGTGTTACCTGCAGCGTAACACGACGAAGCAATTTATCTGCATCAAGCCCCCTAAACGAAGGTAGCTTGAATCTACCTAGGGGGGTGGGGGCGTCAGCCGTCGGCGAGTCAAGGTTCCGCAACCTGTCGGGCGTTGAAGCCGCCACGGCAGCTTCGGAACCTTCGCCGGCGGGTAGCGACCACACGTCCGCCGTACTGGGACTTACTCGATCACCCCACACGCCCGGTGCCGTAAAATCGGGCTGGGCGTGATCGCCATCGTCGTCGTCGTCGTCGTCGGTGGTGGTGGATGGAGCCGAAAACTCCATTGATGCGGATGGGGACGCTGGACCCTCCATCGAGACGTCGTCGTCGTCATCATTGACGACTGGGGTCTCCTCCGCCTCCTCCTCGCTGTCGCTTACGATATACACCGTCTCCGAGATTCTTGTAAACAAAGTAAAAAAAAAGATACATAAATAAATAAATAAATAAATATTAGCAATGTAAAATAAAAATATATCTTAACATTGAAATTATTAAATTTTATTTACCTGACTGGTCGAATACGGCACGGCTGGACAACTTGCATCGGCTTGTTTTGCGGGTTCATGGCTGGTCTGCTGGTCGAATAACACTGAGTACCTACCCTTAAAATACGGGCCGTTTATATACGTTTCGCAACAAAAGATATGATATTCTATGCTCTTTCGGTAACTTTTAAACATAGCGTTTGGTTCCATCGTACATCAACAATAATACAAATAAGTTATTTATTTTTAATCTTCAATTGCTTTCATTTATTTATATTGATATATTTTTTTTTATAAAATCTACACATATTGCATGGTTTCGGGTGTTATACTTTTAAAACAAGGCTATGGTTTCAACGTATAATCAGTTATTTTTATTTATTTATTTTTAGTACGCAATTTCTTTATTTATTTATTTATATTGTACTGTAGTATATTGTACTGTAACATGTTTTCGTACCCGTATGTAAACAGTTTTTTTCCCACTTGAAACTAATTTCTGCAGTAATAAAAACCATACACATTTATTTATGTTTATTAATTTAAATGTAAAATTTTCAATTTTATATTTTTGTATTAGATAATGTAAAATTGAAAAAACGCATGTTAAATCCCTGGGTACACAGGTATACCACGCGGAATCTCAGAAACCGCCCAAATAACAATGGTACCTTTTTTTTCCGAAAAGATGTTCTACGCATTGTGATTTACCTTTTTAAACATAGCTTTTGACTCCATCGTATAGCAGAAATAATACAAATACGTTATTTATTTGACTCTTCTTATAAATGGTCAAATGTATTTGAAAATAGTAAAGAATCTCTCGTAGAATCCACTACACTAAAGTTATTTTAGAATTTGTAAGACATTCGTATATTTATTAGGGTCTGGTACAACCTGACGCCTTCGGGCTAAAGATTCTTTTTATTTTTTTTTTGTATGACGCAAAGGGCCGCTGTACATAAGGACAGGTGCGAACACGATATCTCGGCAGCACAGTAACAATGGTCAATGCCGCCAAAGTTATAAAGGATCAAATGTATTTGAAAATACTCTCTTGTCGAGTCCACTACACTAAAGCTATTTTAGAATTTTTAAGACATTCGTATATTTATTAGGGTCTGGTACAACCTGACGCCTTTGGGCTAAAGGTGTTTTTTTTTTTTTTTTTGTCTGACGCAAAGGGCCGCTGTACATAAGGACAGGTTCGAACACGATATCTCGGCAGCACAGTAACAATGGTCAATGCCGCCAACATTATAAATGGTCAAATTTATTTGAAAATAGTAAAGACTCTCTCTCGTAGAGGCCACTACACTAAAGTTATTTTAGAATTTTTAAGACATTCGCATATTTGTTAGGGTTTGGTACAACCTGACGCCTTCGGACTAAAAGTGTTTTTATTTTTGTCTGACGCAAAAGGGCCGCTGTACATAAGGACATGTTCGAACACGATATCTCGGCAGCACAGTAACAATGGTCAATGCCGCCAACATTATAAATGGTCAAATGTATTTGAAAATAGTAAAGACTCTCTCTCGTAGAGGCCACTACACTTAAGTTATTTTAGAATTTTTAAGACATTCGCATATTTGTTAGGGTCTGGTACAACCTGACGCCTTCGGACTAAAAGTGTTTTTATTTTTGTCTGACGCAAAAGGGCCGCTGTACATAAGGACAGTAACAATGGTCAATGCCGCCAAAGGAAAAAACAATGACATATTTATTAGGGTGTCGGTCTGGTGCAGGTGGGCACCATAATTTTTTTTTTTTTACACCTGACATATTTATTAGGTTCTACCTGCACCAAAGGACAGGTTCAAACACGATATCTCATTAATTCAGTAAGGCATTTTTTTTTTGCGTGACGCAAAGGGCACCTGCAGGAAAGGACAGGTTCAAACACGATATCAGTAGGAAAGTAAAGATATTTTTTACACAAAGGGCAGCTACACACACAGGTGATACAAAGGGCCCCTACACAAAGGGACAGGTGCAAGGTAACAATGGTCAATAACTACAAAGGGCGCCGACAAAGAAAAACAATGACATATTTATTAGGGTCTACATAAAAAGGTCTGTGATACAAAGGGCACCTACACAAAGGGACAGGTGCAAGGTAACAATGGTCCCTGACCACAAAGGGCGCCGACAAAGAAAACCAATGACATATTTATTAGGGTCTACGTAAAAAGGTCTGTGACACAAAGGGCCACCTGCACAAAGGGACAGGTGCAGAGTAACAATGGTCACCGACCACAAAGGGCGCCGACAAAGGAACCCCGACCGTGGGAAAGGGCCCCATCCTTTGTTTGAACCTGACAGATTTATTAGGGTCTACATAAAAAGGTCTGTGACACAAAGGGCCACCTGCATAAAGGGACAGGTGCAAAGTAATAATGGTCACCGATCACAAAGGGCGCCGACAAAGGAACCCCGACCGTGGGAAAGGGCCACATCTTTTGTTTGAACCTGACATATTTATTAGGGTCTACATAAAAAGGTCTGTGACACAAAGGGCCACCTGCACAAAGGGACAGGTGCAAAATAACAATGGTCACCGATCACAAAGGGCGCCGACAAAGGAACCCCGACCGTGGGAAAGGACCACATCCTTTGTTTGAACCTGACATATTTATTAGGGTCCAGGCCATCAATCAAATCTCAGAGAACAAAGGCTGACAGGGTCTGTCGCGAGAACCGCTGACTACTCTACTCACCACCACCCACCTACAAAGACGTACAAACCTCAGATGTACACAGGATTCCTTTTTCCTATCATTTACCTCCCTTAACGAATCCTTCCACACCAGGTCGGACGAAGTGGGCAAATGAGATGGATAGTGGAGCGCGACTTCATACGGGGCCAATCTTTGCGGACCCATCAGCGATGAACGCATTACAGAGTATCGAGCATTATTCCGGCGGGGCGGATTTAGAATCATTTTTCGACGGAGTAGCTACAACCGCGGGATGCTGCAACTGGTCGGAAATTCAGATCGTGGCGGCAATGAAACTAAGACTTAAGGGCGACGCACAGTCCTATTTTTATGCGTTGCCGGCAGATAAGAGACCGACCACGGTTTGTGCATTCAAAACTTGACTAATCCGATTGTTTGGGAGAAAAATAGATACCGCCGCCGCAGAACGCGAATTCGTTAAAATGTATCGATTAAAAGAGGAAACACTCTGTAAATTCGTTTTCCGTTTAGAATCAGCCGCCGCGAATCTATATCGTAGTAACTATAATGATGAAGATTCAAATATCAGAAATCATTTTAAGAGAGAAGCCGCGTTGGTGAAACAATTTCTGGACGGTTTAGATACGCGTTTGAGCAACGAAGTACGTAAGCATAAAAACTTTTATACGGTGGAGGAAGCCCTGCCGGTCGCGGAGTATTATGAGGAAGTTTTATCGCGAGAAGTTAGAATATCAAAAACTGATATACACAAGACGGCTATACGGGCCGTATCGAATATAAAACTTCCTCGGGATCGGGAAAACGGACCCTCGATACAAAGGGGCCGGTGCAAACGGGAAAAGAGCACCAAACCGCGATCAGCAAGCAGAACAATCGGGTATCGAGTGCAGACACCACAGTATCTTTTAAACGCGAAGACTGTCTCGGGGGCGACCCAACGCCGGACAGTTTAACGGAAGACTTTCCAAAATTGGTTCTTCGGGTCGCGGATTCAAACGACGGTGGCAGCAAACGGTTAAACGTTTGCATGCTTAAGGTTATTCAGATACCTGAGTTAGGAATCCGGAGGGAGACTAATTTGGAAAGGGACGCGAGCCACGTGACGGAGAAAACCGTGGCTAATAGCGAACCACTTGCGGTTCGCACGGATCTGATTGAGGAGAGCGCTCTTCACTCGGATCACAAACGTCTGGTAAGCGAACCACGTAGTGTTCGCACGGATTTAATTGAGCGGGGCACTTCTCAGTTAAGTCAAGAGTTGCCAGAAGGCGAGTCGTTCGCGGCTCACACGGATCTGATTGAGGAGGGCACTCCTCACCCGGATCATTTTCGTCTGGCAAGCGAACCAAACATGGTTCGCACGGATTTGATTGAGGAGGGCACTTCTCAGTTGGATCAAAGGTTGCCAGAAAACGAGCCAATCATGGCTCACACGGATCTGATGGAGGAGGGCACTCTTCAGTCAGGTCACTTTAGACTGGCAAGCGAACCATGCAAGGTTCGCACGGATTCTATCAAGAAGATGAATCAAAATTTGCCAGAAAGCGAGCCACTCGTGGATCGCACGGATATGACTGTGAGGAGCACCTCTCAGTTGGATCAACCTTTGATAGAAGACGAACCTATCGAGGTTCGCACGACTTTGACAGAGGGGAGCACCTTTCAGTTAAAGATGAGAAGGAAGAGATCGCGACAGAAAATGAAGAATTTTGTCTGGTCGCGAGAAACTTCTACGATTCCCGCATGTCACATGGTTCACTCTTTTGGAGATCAGGGTACGCAAGCAGCGAAAGACGCAATGGAACATGAGCCGATCGCGTTAGAAGAGCACGGTCTCTTAGTAACGCGAAGTGCAGTTGAGAACGCGAACTCAGTTTGCCGGATACCGCTCGCATCAGCAGAAACTGAATCCGCGGTAAGCAAGCGAGGCTCGCGCACCGTCAACCACACTGAAAACTCGCTGACTCAGAAATTCGATGTAGGTCATTTGCATGCAGAGGACCGACATTTGTTGTCATGGTTCTTAAATAAAAATGCAGTTTTATTGAAACAAATGGATAAACCGTTAGGTAATGTCGGTACCATGCAACATCAGATGAGCACAGGAGACGCAGCACCACAGAAGACTCGGCTACGTTGGAGGGGAAACTAGAACCCTCTGGCAAATGTCGGGGGGAGGCGGGTCAAAATT
Organism: Nebria salina; assembly: GCA_944039245.1. Lineage (NCBI taxonomy): Eukaryota > Metazoa > Arthropoda > Insecta > Coleoptera > Carabidae > Nebria > Nebria salina. The sequence goes on from OX063288.1 coordinate 16,829,609, forward strand.
ACAAGGGTACGAAGCTCTAGTCAATATGGATCTTATCTGGGAGGCGATCCATCTCGATCAAGACAGGAGTCCGGATAGAGGTCGCTACCGTAAAGACACTTCCAAGGGTGAATGGAACCAAGTACGTGATAAAACACTCGTGTGTCAATAACAACCCGGTGGGGTAAACAGTATCACGTATGGGTGATCCAGAGACGTCGCTGGATTTTTCTATCAAAACTGAGAAAAATCCAGCAGAATTCCGATTTAATGGCGCAGGTACTCACTAAGCTGCTATTTCTAGAAATAACAGTCAAGAAGCAAGTGAGCGACCTGGTTTGCGATGCCATTCCCCAAACGATGCCACCCGTGAGAGACAAGAAAATCAGATTGGTTCTTGCCCGCGACACCCCTGAAGTCATTAGCGACCTGGTCAGGCAGCCGGACACCTAAGTGGAGAGATAGTGGATTGTCACGTGGGAATTCTGCTACCAGGAACTGCCCGCTAAAGAAAATGGCTAGAGCTTAATCCTCGTCGTCGAATTGGGACCCCTCTTCTTACCATCCCAATCCCCAACTCGGTGCCAGTGGTCCAGTGGTCATGTGACAGTGCGAGGGATAGACAATTGTTCTTTTAGGATAAATGAGTCTTTAGAGCGATCGACCTAAATTCAATAGAGGACTGAATTCATCTTCAATGGAATTCAGTCTTAAGGGGACGGTAATGTAACAAATCAAGCTAGTTGCGTACCGAACTAGTTCAGTTTTGCTGAGCTAGGTAATTCGCGATTAGCAAATGCAACTAGCTACGTCATATCTAGCAACAGTTGCATAAAATTGTGCGATGTCATTTAACGAAATGTTGCTAGGTCGGGATTTGTTTACAATATCGGACATTTGAATTTAGGTCAAAATTGAGTATAAAACCGCGATGTCGCTTGACATCGAGGTCTCAGTTCAGATTGCGATTAGCGAGTAGTATTTTGTCAGTAAGTAACGTAAGCTTTATTCAGTATCTTTTTTGTAAATCCATTTTCGTTGTCATATTTGTTATATTTTTATTGTTTGAATTAAATTGTTATTTATTGTTAAACCAATTTAAATCTCTAACGAGCTAACCCCAGTCTGGACCTTAAAGTGTGTATTAGAAGACTTCACCTAAAAACTAACCACCAGGTGAGTATAAGAAGAAGCATCGCTACACGCATATAATTAAGAGGGAGCCAAACGCGTGCACGTTCTCATAAGACGCGCGTTTGTTACATATATATATATATATATATATATATATATATATATATATATATATATATATATATATATATATATATATATATATACATATATATATAAATATATATATATATATATATATATATATATATATATATATATATATATATATATATATATATACATATATATATAAATATATATATATATATATATATATATATATATATATATATATATATATATATATATATATATATATATATACATATATACATATATATATATATATATATATATATATATATATATATATATACATATATATATATACATATATATATATATATATATATATATATATATATATATATATATATATATATATATATATATATATATACATATATATACATATATATACATATATATATATATATATATATATATATATATATATATATATATATATATATATATATATATATATATATATATATATATATATATATATATATATATATATATATATATATATATATACATATATATACATATATATATATATATATATATATATATATATATATATATATATATATATATATATATATATATATATATATACAAAATTATGTATTCATACTACTTTTACATCGAACATTAAACTTTTCATATTTAACAAAATTATACTGCATTCAGTCTCCTTACAAACACAATCATTTATTTATATATATATATATATATATATATATATATATATATATATATATATATATATATATATATATATATATATATATTTAAATAAATGATTGTGTTTGTAAGGAGACTGAATGCAGTTATAATTTTGTTAAATATAAAAAGTTTAATGTTCGATGTAAAAGTAGTATGAATACATAATTTTGAAAATAAAGAAAAGTTGGGGGAAAAGGTAAAGTGTTATTAGTGTCAGTTTATTGTGAAATCGAAACTTCATAAGTGCTCAACTAAGAAATCAATTATACACAGACTTCACCAATGCTAAGGGCTCACCTACGACGAATAAATTTAGCATTTATATACAAATAAACAATGAACTTTCTTTAAAATATTCAAAGTAATAACACCAACAATATTATAGTAATAATTATTTATTAGCATTATGGGTATTATAAACAATATGTTTGGTTTCGGTGAGCTATTCAGCATTGGTACAATCAGCGCTTACAGTTTCACTTGGCGAATTACTGTATAAATAAGCAATATATAATCATCAATATGATTAAAAAGATTTTTATCCATATCATTTTCAACAGTTTATCTACGAAAAAATAGCGTGTGCTAGTAGAATAAAATCAATTTTTCAGTAAAACTTTCCGCAATGGCTTGCACTGAATTTTCTTGTATGTTATATTTTGAAGCTAATTTCGGTGGTTGCTTTTGGGTACCAATAATCACCTTAACGGGTATGACAGAAGGCTCTTTGCTCTGGTATTCAGTGGAAAAAATTTATCTGCAGGAATCTTGAAAAGAATAATGAAATAATAAAATGCTTTATTTCTTAAATCTTTGAGCAATAAATATTAAAATAAACGGATATACGAAAGCAAAAAAAATTAGATTATAATATATATCCTACTAAAGAAAATACAACCCTGAATATTATTAATAAAATAAGATTAAGGGGAATATAAACCTCTTGTCCATCCAAAATCACAGGCCTCCCTATTCTAGAACCATATAGTTATTTTTGTTCATTGCATTGAAAATTTAACTAACCATCCTAATATTTGACACTTATGAATTAGTGTTAAAAATGTACTATTCAGTTGATTTCTTGTACAGCCACTGTTAGTTTACGCCCATAAGATGAAAAGTCGCAATATATTGGTCCATGCGCACATACAACAGACCAACAAACTAATTGCTGAACGACCACTACGGTTTACAGGTTATTTGTTTGAGCAACTGTTTTGAAAACCCATTTTATTATTTACTATATTAAAATAAATTTACAAGAATAAACATTACAAAATAAACTTTTTAAATAGAATGTGGTTCCTTGATGTATAAGAAAGATTTTGGCACAGTTATAGATCAAAATATTGATAATTACCAGAATTACGAGTATTTGTTAATAATCACGCTACGCTGCGGTATGTTGAAACGCATGTCCCATTATTGTTTCTAGACCCTCAATTGTTAAGATAAAAATATTAATATTTCTCATAACTTTTATTTGAAAATGTCTTTCAAAAACAGTATTAGTTTCAAAATAATGGCTATTGATATTTCTTCTTACTATATTTATTTTTACATTCTACGCCCGTCAATTTTTTAACAAACAAAACAATATAGGCTCGAATAATTTGGAATTTGACTTTTAATAATTATTATAAGCAATATTTTTTGGGAAAAAGTGTGCAATAGCAATTGTACTGTCGGCCGGTAAGAACGCTTAACGTATCCTGAATAACGACTCAAACACTAGCAGATCTATGGTATAGCAAATCTCAAAAATCTAAAAGTATTTAGTTTCGTTACTTCCTTGCGAATTTCAAAAGAATTGCTTTCAGGAAAATTAGAACCGTGGTCAAGGAAACGATATTTCATCGGATATTGAATCAATAGATTTGTGTCCAGAAAAAAGAAAAATTTTATTTGGACATTATGTTACGTAGTAGATAGATGAAGAGGAGTACATTACTGACACTAACGAAATAGATCAAGATAGAAGTAATTAAGATGTTCAAATACAACCAAGATCTAACAGAAAAATTATTAGTTCTAAATATTTGGACGATTTTGTTGTTCTAGCACTTAATGCTAAAGCTTATTTTGATGATATTCCCCAAATATTTGAAGAAAATATCTGCAGTGTCATGCACCGAACTTTCTTATACGCATATGGGCTAAGCCACTTCGTAGTTTCATTATTTTTCTAATTTATAATATTTGTTCTAACCTTTAGAACACTTTTACACTAATTATATATCTTAGAATATATATTAAATGTCAAACTTCAAATTATTTACGTCTATTTTGTTAAACAATTGACAGGCGCAGATGATACGATTTATGTAAAAATATATATAAAAGGCAGAAATTTATTTTGAAACCAGTACACTTTTTGGAAAAAAAATTCAAACAAAAGTTATGCTAAATATGAATACCTTTAATTTTTGTTCACAACATTTTTCTGTAACTCTAACCATTTTTGAGAAATTGCAGAAACTACCAAAAATGACAAGAGTAAACAGGCACTTCCGGTTTGCATATTTTTTTCAAAAATAGGAGGTGCACACCCCAGGCATATGCAAATCTTAAGTTTAAAGTTTCATAATTTTAGCTTCAACCGCTTAGGCTGTAGAGAACATACACACAAACACACAGACACACACGCACACACACACACACACACACACACACACACACACACACACACAGACGGACGTCATTCCAAAAATAGTTGGAATCGATTCAGGGAAGGTCAAAACGTATATTTCCGTTGATCAGGAATATCTCAGTGTGTATAAAATGTATATAAAATATATGCAATGTCTTACACTGAACTTTCTTATAAGTATTTTATTTAGATATATCACTAAATATATTGCTTACAATAATTATTAAACATCAAATTCCAAATTATTTTAGTTTAGTTTGATTTTCCGTTAAACAATTGATAGGTGCTAAGATACGACTTATGTAAAAACAAATAAAATAAGAAGAAATTTTAATAGCCATTTTTTGTAACTAATAATCTTTTTGAAAACAAATTTCAAACAAAAATTGTGCCAAATATTAATATATCTAATTTTAATTCTAACAAATTTTTCCTGTAAGTGCAACCATTATTTAGTTATTGCAGAAATTGCAAAAATTGACTATAGTAAACAAGCACTTCCGGTTTGAATATTTTCTTTATTAATTTTTCTATATTATAAAAATAGAAGATTTTTTTCCCATGTAGGGTAAGGTTGCTCAAGTCGTACCAGTGCTTAAATCGTACCACTCGAGTTCTGAACGAAATGCGCACTCAACCGCGCATACAACCAAAAAGAAATATATATCTGAGTCAACCAAATGTTTTAAGTGTCATTTTCTGCTATAAAAGTGGTTTGTTATAAAGCCTCTCATCAAGTTAGTTTATTTCAATTTTTTTATAATTTTCTGCATATGTTTGGAAGTTAATATTGCAAGTTAATTATTGATCAAATTATGTTACTTATTAAGTATAAATTCAGAAGAATATATATAATCGTTTGGTCGAAACGAGATTGTATTGATTTTATTCAATATTTGATTATGTTTATTTTTAATGTTAACTTGTGCCGTGTCTTAAGTCGTATCCATATGAAAATCCTATATCGTACTGTAATGAAAATGTAAAAAATGCGACAAATAAAAGCAGTAATTAATAAAAAGGACTGGTATTAAAAATTAAAAAGATGAAAAGTAATTGGTTTTGTTTTATTTGTGGAGTAGATCGAGAGGAAACATGATAAATTGCTTGAAATGAAAATTATGTGCTCACAATTTATGCGCTGGAGTTGATAAAAGAATAAAACAAATATATATGTGATGTTTGATTATGTATCTAATAAATTAACTAATAAAAAATACATTTTCATTCATTTGTTGCTTAATTTAATCCTTAGGTACGACTTAGGCTATAGGTGATACGACTTAGGAAACCGGTTTCTTTAGTCGTACCGATGTAACTTTTTAAAGATTTAGTTTATTTTACGTGAAAGTATATAGATTTTTAATTTTCTTTATAATAAATAAGTACAATATTTGTGCAGGTAGTGAACAACACATTTTATTTTTATTAATTTGATAAATCCTAGGTTTTATACGCTTTTCCTCTTAAAGGGTACGACTTAAGCAACCTTACCCTATATACATAACTTAAGTTTAAAGTTTCATAATTTTACCTTCAACCGTTTAGGCTGTAGAGCGCTCACACACACAGACTTCATTCCAAAAATAATCAAGCTAGAATCAAAGATGGTCAATAGGCATATTTCTGTATTTTCATGATAAACTCTTTAATAAGTGTCGACTTGTTCGCAAAGACATTGTTTTAGAAGCTGCTTCAAAGATTAGTAAAATGTTCGAAATATTATTATTTTTAATTCTGTAAGGTATTTTATTTATTTGGAAAGCGCATAAGCTAACTGCCCGGTGGTTGGTGTTACAAATCATTGGACTGTCAAATTGCATCGTGATTCTGCCCGAATGGAAATTTTAAGAAATCTACATTTTAGAAGGTACATTCACAAAGGCAAAAAATAAGGACGATCAAAAATGTATACAAGCATTACTGGATGAATATATAAAATAAAACACAAATAAAAAACGATTATATAAAGATATAGATTTTACAGTATCAACAATTATATAATGGAAATCGATTGCATCATCACAAAACGACACTTTTTCCATCGTGATCAACTTTAAACTAAATTACATTTCACGTATTGCTACATTATTACCTGTAATACTTATTTTAGAATAATAATGAATATTTCGCAGAAAAATACCATTTGCAAATCTTTTTCTGTTTATTACTTACTTCTCGTAAAAATAGGCAATTTAAGAGGCTTAGTGAACTTTTTTCTTTATCCGGTGGTTCGGGAAAAAACATGGGTCAAAAAAAGTCGAAAACTTACCGCCGGGCCGTTTGCCTATACGCCATTTTCGGTCCTAATCATTACAAATATAGTTTAACGAATAATTATATTTTCTTGGATATTTCAAAATTTGTATTTAATTATTCTTGCTATCGAAGCACATATACCTACCTCATACAAAAAATTAGTGCAAAATACTGATATATTTTGACTATTGTACTTGTAATATACACAACAACTAGTGCGATTTATCTGTGCTGACAGTAAAATTGATAGCAGTTGCCCGATCAAAGGAATAGTTCCCAAAATGTATTAAAATTTGTTGTAGACGGATGGAAAAAATTATGCTGAATATTAAACTGCAACCTAAGCCGAATTCTCTTCTAACATAAAAACTGTAGTACATATTACTTCAGACAAAAAACACAAACAATCTAATTTTTTTCGAGTTTTAAAGATATGAATCTGCCATAATACAGGAAAAGAATATTATAGAAACAAATTATAAAGGTATGCACCATGGTCAATAGAAACAGTGTCTAAAAAACGGATATATTAATACAGAGATAGTTTGTGCAAGTATATTCTACTCAGAAAAGTACACGGAAAAGATATTACACTGGATATATTGGAATATTTATTTTATTTTCCTACTCATACAATCTTTATTACAATTTGCTAAGTTAATTTATTGAAGCAAATGCTAGACAAAAATCCTAGCTAAAAAGTACCTGGCGTACAATTTGCACTGCAATCTTTAAAATTTATATTTTTCTTATGGTTAATTATGGAGCCTACACTGGAGGTTTAGTTGTCGCCGCAGCCACCGAGGGCGCGCGTTTTTTTTTTTTTTTTTTTTTAATGAAAGGATAGATGTATTTTTCTTTTCGTGGTACAGTAGACCACGAAATGCAAAAGTACCTCCTAAATAAAAACCATTATTTAATAATACAAATATTTATTACTAATTCAGGTTTAAATTTTACTTTATATAAAATTCACATATTTATATGTTAAGATAACAATTATATTTTGATTATTAAATATTAATAATATTCGTATTTGGCTCTTCAGTCGAATATGAATTACATTCGATCAAATAGTTTTTATAATGGAACAAGTAAATGCTCATATTTATAAAAGAAAACTAATTTTAATAAGTAAATTTTTAATGAAGCTACAATTGACTTTCATCCATTCATCGCAATCTTTAAACCATTGTTTAACATTTAAATAAGTTTTTCTTCAATAATATGGTTTTGATGTTAGTACATTCTTCTCATACGCACCCATCTACGACAAAAAATTACTTTCTGTTTTTCCTCCGCAACGTCTTACGATGCCTTTCTGTCGCATGTCGTTGAATAGGATCGCGCCAGGATAAGCGCAAAGTCTAATCCACCTGCACTCGAAATGTTTTGAACATACACGATATGTTCTATAAACATGTGCAGGAGGAATAACGTACAGTCGCAGATTGTTGATTTTTTCCAACCAAATTTGGAAAAGTGCTCTGTCCTTCGGAAAACAGGCGAACCGTTTTCTGTAATCAAAGCATCCGGGAACACAACAGAATCGATTATTTAAATGCATACTAGGAACAAACTATTATAGAATTCTTATCAAATGTTTACTATTTATTTGTGATTTAATACTTACATGCCACAAAAAAAAAGAAATTGCTCAAAAACAAACACTTGCTAGAGTTAAATAATATAAAATACAAAAGAACTTCCCGATAAATAACAGAGGACAACTCAATAAAGAACAATAACAAAATTGCATGTATGACGTATTGCACAATAAAAATGTTACATTATTTACAAAATGGATTCCAATAAACGTACTTATAAATAAATAATTTATTTTTCCAAAAAATGCAGTATAAAATCATCCTAAATTTTTATTTGATTAGTAAAATATCAAGTAAATATTTAAAATTTATATACATTTAATTCGTTCAAATTTTTATAATTTTTTATTATCGCGACGATCGCGACATCTAGAACAGCGGCGAATATGCAATTTTCTAACCTAACAAAACTCTGTCCAATGGTGGCTATGTTTCTTATTACTCCCCCTACTCTCTGGATCGGGTGCTTATGACGCCACGCTTTGCGCGAGGATGATCGAAATAACAATTTACAGGGAGGGCGTATGATGAACAATATACTCAGAATTTATGTGGTGGCCAATATAATTTTAAACTAATATTCGGTTTACCGCACAATAATGCATATATTCAGCCTTATTCTTGTGTCCCTTGTTTCCGAAACAATATTGTATATGACACGATTATTCTATAGTACACAAGATATTTTAAAAATGGTATTCTTGTGACAATCGTTTACGAAACAAGTTTTGTATGAGTTACAATATTGTGTATGAAACAAGAAATTCCAATATTTGGTATTCTTATGACAAAATTTAGATTGAATACAATACAATATTTGCTCTCAATTATTGTATACTGAACAACACCTCCTTAGCTATTGTCACGGAGTATTGTATTGAATGTAGACATGATTATTATATTTATTCCATTTAAAATGGCTCAAACCTACTTCATATTATTCATTGACGCTCTAGAATTTGTCTAAATTAATCTAATATAATATTGTTGTTTTAAAAAAAATTGTTAAATTGTTTAAATATAAATTTACTTTCGAGCACTTCTTTTTTTTTTCATAATTATGTTTGTTCCGTTTAGAGTTGGTGGCTGTGTATATAAGGATTCAACATGTAAATATAGTTTTTCATTGCGAATTGCCCCATAAATTATTTAAAACAAAAATGATTCAAATAAAATTTGTAGAGCTTAATATTCTGCACTCAGATCAATATACAAAATTAATTTTGCATGCTTTAATAATTGCAGAAATTAGATTTGAAAATGTTCAAAATTATAATTAAATAGTGCTATAATATTAAAATAAAGACAAATTAATTTGTGCCGTTTGAAACATTTTATTTCTTTATTTTGTGATTCCCTTATTGAAATTAATTCAAGTTTTTCTAACTAAGAAAGACTTTTAATATTATAATAATTGTTTACGCAAATTTCTAGATTTATTCGCCATAATTTTTTCCAAATAGGCCGATGCCAAGCGTTACAACAATACGCACTAATGTTAATAAATTGGAACTCACGAAAATGTTGCGGCCAAATTAATTTTGAATAAGATGTTTACAAATAATTCATATCTTTATTATAAGAAATAAAAATAATCGCACTAATTTGGATGGCGAAGATAGAGTTCTGGAACTTGTAATTATTAATCCCATATTAAAATTAAGCCATCAAGAAATTTTAATTAAATTAATATGATTAATGTTTATTTATATCATTTATATGAGCAACTATGTTTAACGCGATTAACTTCACAATAAACCAACTTAATAAATTTTGTTGGTAACAAAGCACGCTACCTTCATTATTCAGCCTAATTCACGTGTCCCTTGTTTGCGAAACAATATTGTATTGATTACAAGTGACTTTACAATGTGCTTTAAGATATTGTTTTTATTTGGTATTCTCGTGACCACCTTGTAAATCCCAATTTACAATAGCTTATATCAAACGATATCTTATCGCTTACAAGAATGAAGGTAGCGTGCATTGCTACCAACAATATTTTTTAAGTTGGTATATGGTTTATTGTGAAGTTAACCGCGTTAAACATAACCACATAGTTGCTCATAAAAGTGATATAAATAAACATTCAACATATTAATTTAATTAAAATTAATGTAGGGAAAATTTCTTGATGGCTTTATTTTAATATGGGATTAATAATTACAAGTTCCAGAACTCTTTCTTCGCCATCCAAATTAGTGCGATTATTTTTATTTCTTATAATAAAGATTTGAATTATTTGTAAACTTCTTATTCAAAATTAAATTGGCCGCAACATTTCCTTGAATTCCAATTTATTAAAATTAGTGCGTATTGTTGTAACGCTTGGCATCGGCCTATTTGGAAATATTATAGCGAATAAATCTAGAACTTTGCGTAAACAATTTTTATAATATTAAACGTTTTTATAACAAGATTTTCTTAGTTAGAAAAAATTTAATTAATTTTAATAAAGGAATCACAAAATAAATAAATGACATGTTTCAAACGGCACAAATTCATTAGTCTTTTGTTTTAATATTATAGTACTATTTAATTGTAATTTTGAATATTTTCAAATCTAATTTCAGCAATTATTAAAGCATGCAAAATTAATTTTGTTTATTGATCTGAGTGCAGAAAATTAAGCTCTACAAATCTTTTTTGAGTCATTTTTGCTTATAATAATTTGTGGGGCAATTCGCAATGAAAAGCTATTTTTACATGTTGAATTCTTATGTACACAGCCACCGACTCTAAACGAAACAAAAATAATTATGAAAAAAAATAAAGTGCTCCGAAGCAAATTTATATTTAAACAATTTAACAATTTTTTTAAAAATAACAATATTATATTAGATTAATTTAGACAAATTCTAGAGCGTCAATGAATAATATGAAGTAGGTTTGAGCCATTTTAAATGGAATAAATATAATAATCATGTCTACATTCAATACAATACTCCGTAACAACAGCTAAGGAGGTGTTGTTCAGTATACAATAATTGAAAGCAAATATTGTATTGTATTCAATCTAAATTTTGTCACAAGAATACCAAATATTAGAATTTCTTGTTTCATACACAATATTGTAACTCATACAAGACTTGTTTCGTAAACGATTGTCACAAGAATCCATCCATCCATCTAGGTGCCATGTCTGTTGCAGACGTCGGCGATCATAAAACTCCATAAATTGCGATCTTCTGCAGTTCGCACAAAGTCTTCAAAACACTCTAGTCCCAGTTCGTTTTGTAAACAAGTAATTAATGATAGTCGCTTCCTTCCTCGCGTAACTTTACTCGGTATTTTACCATTTAATAGTTCCCATTCCACTCCTTTGTCCCGTATTAAGTGACCCAAAAATTCAAATTGTTGTTTTCTAATTTTACTCACTAATTGTCTATTAACACCCATCATTTCGAGCACTTTTTTATTACTAATTTTACTTGTCCACTTTATTTTGAAACACCTTCTATATATCCACATCTCCGCGGCTTTTAATTTATCTATCATAGTATTATTAATTGTCCATGACTCTGAACCATACGTAAGCACACTCCATATGTAGCATTTTACCACGCGAATTTTCGTTTTATTACTTATGTTGTTATTTGTCAAAAAAATTTTCATTTTATTGAATACTACTTTTGCCATTATTATCCTATTATTAATATCTGTTTCGCATTTCCCATCGTTGGTTATAATACTTCCGAGGTATTGATATTGATGTACGTGTCTCAGTTTCTCTTCCTGTATTTTTATTACAAGAATACAATTTTTAAAATATCTTGTGTACTATACAATAATCGTATCATATACAATATTGTTTCGAAAACAAGGGACACGTGAATAAGGCTGATTGTAAGCGATAAGGTATCGTTTGATATAAGTTATTGTAAATTGGGTTTTACAAGGCGGTCACGAGAATACCATATAAAATCAATATCTTAACCCATTAACGCCGACGCGACCAAATCTTTCCACGACTTTGCTTTGGCGAGGTTTTCCAGCCAATTCGAATACAAAACCTGTTTTCTTATAGAAAATTTTCTCAATTTTACGATTTTAGGATAATATTTCACCTACAAAGAAAGTTTTCATTCCATGTAGCCGATTATCCATTTTACCCCCTATATACCCCCGACAAAGGGGTGAAGAAGGAAAATTATAAAAATCCCTGGAAACATGTTCTTTTGATATGTGACAAACATTCCCAAGCTCAAATTTGTCAGAAACGCAATCTATCAAAAAGTAGTGGAACGTTTTGGTCACTGAGAATACAATTTTTTCGGTTTAGCACCACTTTACACCCCTGTACACGCTCGGGGTGATGTAGGTGGAATATTATCCTAAAATCGTAAAATTGAGAAAATTTTCTATAAGAAAACAGGCTTTGTATTCGAATTGGCTGGAAAACCTCGCCAAAGCAAAGTCCTTGAAAGATTTGGCCGCGTCGGCGTTAATGGGTTAAAGCACATTGTAAAGTAATAAGCTGTAAAATATATATCTATTATGAATCTTGTAACATTTTAACTTGTATTTCGTAATTGTTTTATAATTTATAAATATAATCCGTTGTTGTTGCTTTTCCGAAATAATTTTATCCTCTTATGAGATTTTTACAAAAATACTTATACTAAAGCACTGCTTAAGTAAACTTATAGCGGGCATTATATTTAAATCCATGTTTTCTAGGTACAACAATCAAGAAAAGGTGGATTACTAAATACTTATTTAATGATATAATTCTTATTTTGGGTATGAACATTGTATAAAATATGAGCAACTTTAAAATTTCTGTTAGTTAATCAGCTTTAGTGTTGCGAAAACATTCTAGTACTACTAGTGTTTGAAAAATGGGTAAAGTTCCACAGTTTAGTGTTGAAATATGAAGTGCTATCATTACTTTACACAAAAAATGGAGTTCATCGTACCATCGAACGAATGAGGGCAACTAACACTCATCATGATAGACCTAGAACTGGAAGACCCAAAGTTACGTCAAAAGCAGAGGATAACTTTATTGTTATTACCAGTAAAAGGAATCGCCGACTTACAGCACCTAAAATTCGTTCTCAAATAAATAGAACACGGCAAAAGGTAGTCTCGCTCACTACTGTGAAAAGACGTCTGCGCGAGACCAACTTGATGGGTCGCGTTGGGATGCGTTCGAAAATTAACTCTAGTTAACCCTGGTTAACTCGCACTACGTTCGAAAATGATAGTATCATTATGTGGAAGCGTTCCAAAATGTTTGGTTTTTAACTCTGAGTTAACTATTTCAACTCAGCTCGACGAGGTAGGTTCGCTTGACTCGTCTTGCGCATTGTTTATTAAGAATTTTAATTCGTTATCATATGATCTATTACATTTAATTTGATACTATATTTCTTATTTTTTCAAATTATTTTTTTGGTGCTAGCTCTGCAATTAATTTATTTCTTATTTTGTTTTTGTTGCATTTATTTTGCATTTATTTTTTCGGGTTTCTCGGTCTGCCCTTAACTCACCCAAGTTTATCTTTGGGTTTTCGAGCATTTTTTACCGCCTCATTGTCAATCGACATAGCGCTTGACTCTGAGTCGGAATGCGAAAGTAGTGGATCCTGTCCCGATAGAACAGGAGCAGATGATGGCATGACTTTAACGATGGGCATGTTAATTGAAGATGTGGATGAATCTGGCAAAAGAGGTACTGGTACAGTGAGTTGTGACGGTTTCACAGAGATACATGTGGAATTAGTAGTGGAAGACAAAACAGCGCTTAAGATGGTGCCTAAATTTGTGGAGATAGCTTCTGTTATCATTTTTTTGATTTCCGGAATTCACAGATGGGGCGATGGGTGATGCAGGTTTAGCTACAGTAACTTTAGCATAGCTTTGCGCATGAACTGGTGAATTTTAGTGGTTCCGTACAACGTTCTTCTTCATGAGATGCTTTGCCGCAAATACATATTTTACACTCTTTACAGGATTTAGAGGTGTGCCCGAAATTTTGCAATTAAAACACCGCATGGGATTCGGAATTTATGGCCTGACAGGTAAACTGTACATAGCCACACGATTTTTTTCTGATAATTTATGAAGACAGAAACTATAATGGATGCGTGTCTTCCACTACGCCATTGATTTTACGAGTAATTCGCCTAACTTCGAAAACACATTGTGACTTGAGTTCAGAACAGAGTTCATCGGTACTACAATTCAACAAGTCGCGACTCGTTATTACACCCTTTACAGTGTTTAAGGTTGAATGAGAAGAAACTTCTACAGGAATATCAGAAAACTTTGATACTTGCAGCAAACGAGTTGCTTGTTTTGCTGATTTCGTCTCCACCAACAAACCGTCCTTAATTTTTTTTAATGATTGTACCTCACCAACAATACTATACATTTGATTAAGAATGGACTTACCTTGAAAAAGTCAGCTGGTTCGTAATTTTCTGCTTTTTAGCAGGATTCTGAGACACGGAGGGGTTGTCCCCTCCGTCAAACACCCTTCCGAAATTGGTTCTTATTATAGTTATTTTCACATAAATCGTATCAACTGTGCCTGCCAATTAAAAAAAATCGTTTTTTTTTTCAATAATTTTATTCAAAAACATTTTAAAAATATGTAAAGAAAATTTTAAGGTAAATTTCCAAACCGTTTCACAGATATTTACATTTCTATAAGTAATAACCGGATTATGAATACGTGTTATTTAACACTAAAATTAAACTTTAAACACGGTTTTCTCGAAACTACATTTTTAAAAACGATGTGCACTCTAGCTCAAATGCATAATTAAGCTATTGGCTCAAATCTTCTTTTATTTTATTAACTAACCGACATATTTACATAAATATACATTTGTTCCATTTTTATTCAATCCCAAAGGTCCAATTTTGTGTACAAAAAATAGGACTTTCCTTAAACTCACATTATTTTCTAGGTTTTTTTAAGTTTTTTAGTTTTTATTGGTTTACGGTCCAGGTTATTTTGTTCTTAACAAAACCCCGTCAGATTTTTTTTTGTTTCAGACATCCTGGACTGGAGTTATCGTGCACACCGCAAAAGACCTCACCTCCGCGGCCTCTGCTTTGTCACCTTCTATATAAGTAACTATGCATAAAAATATATTTTTTTTGTATACTGCATGAGTTATTTAACACTTTAAACCAAAATTATAATTTCTATCTAATAAAATAAGAGAGAGAAAAATGATTAAAAATAGTCATTTATTTGACCAGAAAATCTAAACATCGCCTTAACAGAAAAACAAATAACTTAAATATTTGGAGGTTGACATTTAATATTTATTCTAAGAAATATGCTTAGTGAAAAAGTGTTCTAAAGGTTAGTAAAATATTATTAATTAGAGAAATAATAAAAATGTGATATGATCTAACCCAAAAGCGTATAAGAAAGTTCCGTGCATGACACTGCAGATGTTTTAACGTGGTTATACTGATTATATATTTAATATTTATCTTTGCTATTTTGGTAATAAATACATATCCTAATCCAGGTACCGTTTAATTATTAGCAATGCGTGTAACAGTTATTATAATTTTAACAGTTTTATAAGTTTAATTAAAATATTTCTGAATTTAAATATTTATTAGCCATTATAGTTTATTACATAAGATTTAAAAAAAGTTAACTTCTGTTGATTATGTTTTGGTCATAAATACTGCACGTACTAAATGGGCATAAAACAGCACACAATTTTTATTTTTCAAAATTGGATTCAAATGTTGTGCTTTTTGTGAGAAAAAAAACACATTTAAAACAAAGGACACAAAATGAGCCCATATATACAATCCTATACAATTATTATCTGAAAAAAAAAATAAAATTTCGCAAATAAATTTTCGGAATATGTATTCATTGAACTAAAAAATAAAAATAATAATTATTTTTATTCTGATATAAAGTTCTAACTACACAATAGACATTGATTAACTAATATCTCTTTACGAATGATATATTTTATTTAACTATTTGTATCCTTGCTTGGTTGTTATGCTATGAAAGGTATATTATGTTATGCTTGCCGCATAGATACAAAACACAGTTCACATTGAGGTTCTAATGTAGGTCAGGTCCTAGCAAACGTAGTTGACCTTTAATCGGTACGAAGACAAGGTCAATTGCAATGACCTCTTTATTCGTAACATTGTATTTATTTCCGGTAAAAATATATTAAAACGATTAACTCCGTTCTAATTTACATTGCAACATTATTTTATTTAAATTAATGAATTGAGAAGTAATAATGAGACATATTTAAAAAGAATTGTTATCTCTTAAATAATTATTATATTTATACAATTGTATTGTTTTGTACTGAACTTTTTTATACTTAAAAGTACAAATATTGCAAATTTGAGAATTGAATAGGTAGACTTGATAAACAAATACTAAATTATGAATATACCCAGAAGCAGACGAAATTCCGAAAATTGTCAGTCAGCTCAAGGAATGTTAAAAGGGGTATTTCGGTTAAAATAAAGAGTTCGAAAATGTTCATGATTTTTATACTTCTTTGTATACATTCATAAATGAAAGTAAAAAACATATTTTGCTTGTGTATTACCTCTCTTTATCCTCAGGAGGTATTTCGACAGATACATTTACTATATTATTTATTATATTAGTCAAGATGTTATTGTATGTAACGGGGTTTAGAAAAACCTTTGATAGAAATAGGCATGATGTTATTTAGGTATGTACATATCCGTACAGGTCAAGTTTTCAGAATAAAACTACATTTAATGAAAAACTATTGAAGATAGATCAAAAATAAAAATATGTGGAGTTATATGGAGTCATATGTTTATTTAATTTACCAAAACGATTCATCAAAAATAATATTAATGTGGAAATAAAAATTACAAACCAATATCACTATCCAAATTAACGCGCAAAAATTATTCGTACATGTAACAAATTGTTATAATCTTTTCGATTTTACACTAATAATCTAAATTTTTTTGGATATCTATTGGCTCTAATAATAGTTAGGAGTCTTTTTGGTATTAAATTTACCAAATATACCTTAACAAATATTGAAATGCTATCCCGTTCTTCACGGTGCTCAATTTTAAAATAGTTTTTATTAGAAATTAGCCGTTTTCTTATTTCATTTTCATCTTAAGTCCATAAATGCTCATTTGTATTAACCCATTTCACCCCGTTGTACTCGTATGGGTACACGCAATTTAAAGCACTGTAAAAATTTATATTATTAATGTCATACATATTTCATTTGTAAATTTTGTCTGCCTAGAATGTAACGAAGTGATATATAGGGATATTTATTAAAAAAAGTCATTTTGTAACATTTTGTTTCATTTTATATGTCTAACTAAAAACATCAAGTCTTACTAAACGATTCGGAAAAAAAAAGTTGTGGGTTCAAATGGGTTAATGTCTCATGATTCGGAAGGCATTTTTGATAGCTTGGAGTAATAAAAAGAATATACAATCTGGAGTACCAAGCGCTATGGCTTGCATGAATATGACATTTTTCTTGGCTCCCATTTTCTCCACGCTTAGAATGGAATATTCTTTTAATAGGCAAAAAAAGTAAGCACGTGACAATAGACGCGGGGATCGAATTCGTTCGCATTCAACGCTGAGAGACATGTTAACCTTATGGCCAGGATTGGCGGCTCATTTATTTTGAGACATTACACTTGCATTTGTCGATGAATCAATGAAAAAATGAATGTGTTAGGGGCAATAGAATAACCTTTATGCTATAGTGTTTATGAAATTGCGAACATCTTTAATAAAGCTATATTTTCAAATTGAAAATGCATTTTATGTTAAATGCGCCTCTGCACATGCGCGACCATGCGCAATATGCTGCGTTGTTTGACTTCGTTGTAGAAAATGTAAAAATCCAAACAAACGCAGCATATTGAGCATGGTCGCGCATGTGCAGAGGCGCATTTAACATAAAATGCATTTTCAATTTGAAAATATAGCTTTATTAAAGATGTTCGCCATTGCATAAACACTATAACATAAAGGTTATTCTATTGCCCCTAACACATTCATTTTTTTCATTGATTCATCGACAAATGCAAGTGTAATGTCTCAAAATAAATGAGCCTCCGATTCTGGCCATAAGGATAACATGTCTCTCAGCGTTGAATGCGAACGAATTCGATCCCCGCGTCTTTTGTCACGTGCTTACTTTTTTTGCCTATATGATGATATAGACTAGATGATCCATAAGTCCATCAATTGAGTGTAGTTTTCCAATACCAGCAGCACTCATACATCCCCAGACAAGTACATTTCCGCCACCGTGTTTTACTAGACGAAGTAAGCTTATTTTGCCAAATTCTGTTTGTGTTTTTCTCCCTAGGTCCGAACCAAAATTATTGTTTTTTGAGTCATCAGGATATATAACTTTATTCTAGAGCTCGATTGTCAAAACGTCAATCGCTTCTTTCAATTAACTTCGTAATCTCAATATTTTATTTGAGCAGATCGACCACAATACCCAGTCTATCGTAGTACATTTCGGATAGTACATGGACACAAAGATATTGCAGTGGTAATTTACAGTACTTCAGTAAATTTCGGTGCAATAATTTATTAAAATTTCTTTAATTTTCCTTACAATTTTCCGACGATAAAGGCAACTGACTCTGGTGACCGGTCCACTTCTGTCTTTATTACTTTCTTATAAGTAAGTATTGTAATCATGAAAAATTTCGAACTCGAGATTTTAACGGAAATATACGTTTTGACCTTCCCTGAATCGATTCCGACTATTACTTTCTTATACGAAGTATAAGTAAGTATTGTAATCATGAAAAATTTCGATCTCGAGATTTTAACGGAAATATATGTTTTGACCTTCCCTGAATCGATTCCTACTATTTTTGGAATGACGTCTGTCTGTCTCTGTGTGTGTGTGTGTGTGTCTGTGTGTGCTCTCTACAGCCTAAACGATTGAAGCTAATATTATGAACCTTAAGACTTGCATATGCATGGAGTGTGCAACTCTTATTTTTGAAAAAAAAATTCAATGCGGAAGTGCCTGTTTACTCTACTCATTTTTTGCAGTTTCTGCAATTACTCAAAAATGGCTACAGTTACAGAAAAATTGCATGGATAAAAATTGACGGTATTGATATTAAGCACAACTTTGATTTGAAATTTTTTTCCAAAAATAGTACTGGTTTCAAAATAATGGCTATTCAAATTTTTCCTTATTATATTTATTACATAAATCTTCTCATCTGCGCCTGTCAATTGCTTAACAAAATAGACCAAAATTATAATTTCTATCTAATAAAATAAGAGAGAAAAAAATGATTAAAAATAGTCATTTATTTGACCAAAAAATCTAAACATCGCCTTAACAGAAAAACAAATAACTTAAGCAATTTGAAGTTTGACATTTTATATTTATTCTACGAAATATATTTAGTGTAAAAGCGATCTAAAGGTTAGAAAAAATATAAAAAATTAGAAAAATGATGAAACTACGATGTGGTTTAATCCAAATGCGTGCATGACACTGCAGATGTTTATTTTTATATTTCACTAACCTTTGAAATACTTTTTCACTAAATGTATTTATTTATTAAGGGATCTTTCTGGTTTTTTGAGATTAAAATATTAGCTTATAAATTATTTTTAATTTTTAAATCAAAAGCATTTATTGAATAGCAGTTTTTTTCATACATTAATATATACATTTAGGAATATAAGAAAAAAATTTTCATCTTTATTTCCAAAGTCCTTGAGCCCCTAGTACGTCCTTATCAAAATAAAAAAAGCGCTCTGCCGTACCCACTATTGCTGCTCTATGGTTCACTTAAAACAAAAAACCAAATGGTATTTGAAAATATATAGTTATGTCTTCGGAAAAGTTTTGAATCCAAAAATTAAAGAATTACAGTTGTTCGAAAAAGTATTAAAAATAAACCGCTAATTTGCCACTATTTAAAGCGTCGGTAAAGAAATCTATAGATTTTCAAGAATTTATTCAATAGTAGCAGTAGGTATTCAATATGCAAACAAATTAAAAAAAAATTAGCGTGATCAGTCAAATACTTTTTTTTAAATCTTGGGCACCAGCCCAAGAAATCTTATTTTGAGAAAAACGCGTTTTAAGTTTTGTTAACAATATCGATAAATTCAATATCGTTATGTATTATTTTGTTTATTTTCCAATTTACATGCATCTACGCATATGAAAACGTGCACTTGCACATTTTATTGTTGATGGTCGCGAAAAAACTTAAACAAAATACTAGAAGAAAATGGCGGAGAAAAAGTTTCGCAATACTATTATACACATTTATATAAATATCTCGGACTATAAATAATATTTTTCAAAAAACCTTCACCAGTGTATTCTAGATAGATGTGGAATCAATATTATAAGAAAATTGAATCCAAAAAACTAGAGAGACGAATTAAACTGCAGCCAATTCGATGATATTGCATGAACAGCAAAAAACTACTAAAGTAAACAATATAAAATTGACTGCTCATTGGAGAACAATAGAAGAAATTCAAATTTAACTGGCGTGTCTGATTTATATCTACATTTTATAATATATTACTGTAAAATGTAGGAAAGCACTGAATATCTCAGATTTATTCTATATGAGTTGTTGAATAAATATAGAAAACATTTATTGAGATTTATGAAATAAATTCTTTTTGAAAATGTATAAAGATGTTCAAAACTTGTAGGCCTTATTAGCTGCAGCATAATATTCAACTAGCAATTTTTTCTGTACAAGTGATGGAAATACAAATTGATAATTTACTTATGATTCAAATTATTAAATAAACAAAATAATAATCCTTTAAACTATAAAATGTATCTGTATTTACAGGGGATAAGGAATGGTTTTCTAATAACCCTAAAACATGCATTGCAAAAAAGCTAATTATTACTTATGGATCATAATTGTTGCTTAATTTTAAAGCACAGTTAAAAATAATGTCCTTAGTATTTATAGAATACAACGTGCGTATTTTGAATGATTAATTATAAGTAGTGTTGCCGCCGAGACCAGTCTCGACGAGATTTTCGCCAGTCTCGTCTCGTCTCGATATTTTCTAAAAATATATAGTCTCGTCTCGGTCTCGACGAAGAAAGTCTCGACACCCGACGAGACTCTCGACGCGACTCTCGATTATTTGACCTTGAATATATAGCACGTGATTAAATATGGTTCTGTTCGTACTAATTTGCGTTTGCATACGTTTCTTAGCACTTAACAGGGGAATACTCATATAAAATAATATAATGTATAACTTTTAATGATAACTATGTATAAATCATTTAAGATATAATAATGGTTACAAAGCAATGTAAAAATTTTTTTGATTAATAATACTATTGAGACGGGTAGTGGTAGTGTTGCCGGCTACAATATTTCGAATTTAATTTAAATATTTATCGTTTAGCGGATCTGCAGAAACACGATTATAACGTTGAAAAGCGAAAATTCGTTTGTGCAGATGTGATAAACGTTAAATAAATAAATATATAAAACAATATTTTAAGAAATGAATAAAATCTTATCAATACCTATCTTAATAATAATCAGTTGTTAGTACATCAGCTATTTTTTTTTGGTTTGTAACATAATTTAGTAAAAATAATATTTTTGAAAAATTAATTATAATATGAGCAGAGCTCAAAACCGATAGTCTAGTTTGCTAATATAAATATATGCTCATTGTTTTTTTATAAATTAATTTTAAGATATATCTAATGTAATTATAGTATTATTGATGGAGTTTTAATTTTTATAGACAATAATATATTGAAACGCGTCGCATATTAGTAATATTTATCGCGGTTATAAAAGTAAATAATAATATATTTTTAAATAATATAGAGAATTTTTACGCAGACTGTACTTTCGAAAGTCAAGTGTTTTTAACGTTGTTACAAAAATTGGTCACACAAACTAAATGCCAAAATAAGAATTATTACTCGTACACGTGCAACCCTTAAAATCATCTGGTAATACTCAAACCCCATGTCTCTATTTACTTCAAGTACCATAAATTATATAACAAATATTTAAGGGATATTTGACCCTCGGGCGGTCAACTTAGGCTTTTTCTTGAAACTAACCAGATGTTGAAAAATGTTAGTGATAGCGTTTTTTTTTGAATATAAGTGTTAAATAATACAATAAATAACTGTAACTTAACACCATCGTTACTTGCCTCGACTGCATTAAGTAAACGCCTTTTTACCATAAATTCAAAACGTATTGTCAGTTCGCAAGAACTAACAAGTTCTTTGATCAAACGCGACCAGAGGATAATTTTGGTCGTAATAAAGATCAAATTACACAGAATCGGGGAAGACACAAAGAATTTGGTATAATTATTTAAACCAAACGATTTGTTGCACTTCTTACAAAACCATCTTTTAATTAAAACGAAATATTGCCGTGACTTCTCCACATCTTGAGTATGATGGAATTTTGAGTACAGCAATAATGACCATTTATTTATATCGGGCTGTTTAAACAATTTCGTAAAATTATTTAAACATTGAAGGAAGAAATGTGTAACAGTGTCAAGTGAGACGCACGGATGCGTTGGTGTGTGGGGGTAGTGATAGTGTTCTCTCTCTCTTACCAATGGATTTCGCAAGTGCCTCATCCCCGAAGACGCTGAGCCATCCAACCAGTAACCAGGACCGTACTTATGGGGCAGGCCTATTAATATTCGAACGAATAAGGAAATATAATTGCACATAGTTTTGGATTTATATTTGGGTTTCTGTGTTATAGAAAAGAATATTCGTTGAGGGGGTGACTTTTGGGGGCGGGAACAACAATTCCGAACTGATGAGGAACTCACTGTTAGATATAGGAAGATAGTCAGATTTTCTCTGTCAAACCGTTCGAACGTTTTTAAATTTCGTGAGAAATAATAAAACTTAGAATCTTTTATATTAAAATCAGATAAAACAGTTTAAAGTATTTAATGAGTCTGTTTGTTCTGTATTTTAATCGACTGTAAAAGTTACGGCACTAAATTCTTTGAACTTTGCATTTTAATTATTACTACGGCAATAGTCTGTTTAAAATTACAAACGTATTTTGAGTTGATAGCGTAATATTCCAGTAAATTCTTCCAAGATAAAGATTGACGGATATTAAGTAACTAACGAGTTTACGAACGTTTTAATCGCGATCGAGATTCGGGGTGAGAGTTTGTGGGTTTTGTGAGTTCCGTGGATTACGTACGAGTAGTGACGAACCGATCAAAACCAATTGCCAACCAATCCGACCAGTCGATCGATCTACCCATCAATCCGACCAGTCGATCTAGCTACCAACCGACCGACCGTCTATCAGAGGGTTACTAAGCAACAGGAAGAAGGTCTTTTATCCCAAATTTAATACAAGTAACTTTCATATATTTTTGTCAACGACATATCTATGATTTTGTGAGCACTAGCATATGAGATGGATTGAGTGACCGGTCGTTCTGGGGGGTCCTCATTGCATACTGCTAAATTAAATTAAATAACGATTACCAGACTGGACTGAATAAAGCTGTATTCAAATTTACCTCACTAGTGTTGCCGCCGAGACCTGTCTCGACGAGACTTTAGCCAGTCTCGTCTCGTCTCGAAATTTTCTAAAAATATATAGTCTCGTCTCGGTCTCGACGAAGAGAGTCTCGGTCTCGACGAGAATCTCGATTATTTGACCTTGAATATATAGCACGTGATTGGCTATGGTTCTGTTCGTACTAATTTGCGTTTGCATACGTTTCATAGCACTTAACAAAGGAATACTCATATAAAATAATATAATGTATAAGTTTTAATGATAACTATGTATTAATCATTTAAGATATAATAATGGATACAAAGCAAAGTAAAGTTAATGTAGGACTCAACAATGATATTTGACATTGTGCAGTATCTGTCAGCTCTTTGTAAAAGTATATGTATTTATAGGTACTTTTTATTATCAGAGTCGTAGTGTCTAGTGTGGTTTTAAAGTTAATTATATATATCGAACAATAAAATGAAAAAATGTCTGATTAATAATACTATTGAGACGGGTAGTGGTAGTGTACCCGGTTACAATATTTCGGATTTAATTTAAATATTTATCGCTAAGCGGATCTGCAGAATTACGATTATAACGTTGAAAAACTAAAATTCGTTTGTGCACATGTGATAAACGTTAAATAAATAAATATATAAAACAATATTTTAAGAAATGAATAAAATCTTATCAATACCTATCTTAATAATAATCAGTTGTTAGTACATCAGCTATTTTTTTTGGTTTGTAACATAATTTAGTAAAAATAATATTTTTGAAAAATTAATTATAATATGAGCAGAGATCAAAACCGATAGTCTAGTTTGCTAATATAAATATATGCTCATTGTTTTTTTATAAATTAATTTTAAGATATATCTAATGTAATTATAGTATTATTGATGGAGTTTTAATTTTTATAGACAATAATATATTGAAACGCGTCGCATATTAGTAATATTTATCGCGGTTATAAAAGTAAATAATAATATATTTTTAAATAATATAGAGAATTTTTACGCAGACTGTACTTTCGAAAGTCAAGTGTTTTTAACGTTGTTACAAAAATTGGTCACACAAACTAAATGCCAAAATAAGAATTATTACTCGTACACGTGCAACCCTTAAAATCATCTGGTAATACTCAAACACCATGTCTCTATTTACTTCAAATACCATAAATTATATAACAAATATTTAAGGGATATTTGACACTCGGGCGGTCAACTTAGGTTTTTTCTTGAAACTAACCAGATGTTGAAAAATGTTAGTGACAGCGTTTTTTTGAATATTAGCGTTAAATAATACAATAAATAACTGTAACTTAAAACCATCGTTACTTGCCTCGACTGCATTAAGTAAACGCCTTTTTACCATAAATTCAAAACGTATTGTCAGTTCGCAAGAACTAACAAGTTCTTTGATCAAACGCGACCAGAGGATAATTTTGGTCGTAATAAAGATCAAATTACACAGAATCGGGGAAGACACAATGAATTTGGTATAATTATTTAAACCAAACGATTTGTTGCACTTCTTACAAAACCATCTTTTAATTAAAACGAAATATTGCCGTGACTTCTCCACATCTTGAGTATGATGGAATTTTGAGTACAGCAATAATGACCATTTATTTATATCGGGCTGCTTAAACAATTTCGTAAAATTATTTAAACATTGAAGGAAGAAATGTGTAACAGTGTCAAGTGAGACGCACGGATGCGTTGGTGTGTGGGGGTAGTGATAGTGTTCTCTCTCTCTTACCAATGGATTTCGCAAGTGCCTCATCCCCGAAGACGCTGAGCCATCCAACCAGTAACCAGGACCGTACTTATGGGGCAGGCCTATTAATATTCGAACGAATAAGGAAATATAATTGCACATAGTTTTGGATTTATATTTGGGTTTCTGTGTTATAGAAAAGAATATTCGTTGAGGGGGTGACTTTTGGGGGCGGGAACAACAATTCCGAACTGATGAGGAACTCACTGTTAGATATAGGAAGATAGTCAGATTTTCTCTGTCAAACCGTTCGAACGTTTTTAAATTTCGTGAGAAATAATAAAACTTAGAATCTTTTATATTAAAATCAGATAAAACAGTTTAAAGTATTTAATGAGTCTGTTTGTTCTGTATTTTAATCGACTGTAAAAGTTACGGCACTAAATTCTTTGAACTTTGCATTTTAATTATTACTACGGCAATAGTCTGTTTAAAATTACAAACGTATTTTGAGTTGATAGCGTAATATTCCAGTAAATTCTTCCAAGTTAAAGATTGACGGATATTAAGTAACTAACGAGTTTACGAACGTTTTAATCGCGATCGAGATTCGGGGTGAGAGTTTGTGGGTTTTGTGAGTTCCGTGGATTACGTACGAGTAGTGACGAACCGATCAAAACCAATTGCCAACCAATCCGACCAGTCGATCGATCTACCCATCAATCCGACCAGTCGATCTAGCTACCAACCGACCGACCGTCTATCAGAGGGTTACTAAGCAACAGGAAGAAGGTCTTTTATCCCAAATTTAATACAAGTAACTTTCATATATTTTTGTCAACGACATATCTATGATTTTGTGAGCACTAGCATATGAGATGGATTGAGTGACCGGTCGTTCTGGGGGGTCCTCATTGCATACTGCTAAATTAAATTAAATAACGATTACCAGACTGGACTGAATAAAGCTGTATTCAAATTTACCTCACTAGTGTTGCCGCCGAGACCTGTCTCGACGAGACTTTAGCCAGTCTCGTCTCGAAATTTTCTAAAAATATATAGTCTCGTCTCGGTCTCGACGAAGAGAGTCTCGGTCTCGACGAGAATCTCGATTATTTGACCTTGAATATATAGCACGTGATTGGCTATGGTTCTGTTCGTACTAATTTGCGTTTGCATACGTTTCATAGCACTTAACAAAGGAATACTCATATAAAATAATATAATGTATAAGTTTTAATGATAACTATGTATTAATCATTTAAGATATAATAATGGATACAAAGCAAAGTAAAGTTAATGTAGGACTCAACAATGATATTTGACATTGTGCAGTATCTGTCAGCTCTTTGTAAAAGTATATGTATTTATAGGTACTTTTTATTATCAGAGTCGTAGTGTCTAGTGTGGTTTTAAAGTTAATTATATATATCGAACAATAAAATGAAAAAATGTCTGATTAATAATACTATTGAGACGGGTAGTGGTAGTGTACCCGGTTACAATATTTCGGATTTAATTTAAATATTTATCGCTAAGCGGATCTGCAGAATTACGATTATAACGTTGAAAAACTAAAATTCGTTTGTGCACATGTGATAAACGTTAAATAAATAAATATATAAAACAATATTTTAAGAAATGAATAAAATCTTATCAATACCTATCTTAATAATAATCAGTTGTTAGTACATCAGCTATTTTTTTTGGTTTGTAACATAATTTAGTAAAAATAATATTTTTGAAAAATTAATTATAATATGAGCAGAGATCAAAACCGATAGTCTAGTTTGCTAATATAAATATATGCTCATTGTTTTTTTATAAATTAATTTTAAGATATATCTAATGTAATTATAGTATTATTGATGGAGTTTTAATTTTTATAGACAATAATATATTGAAACGCGTCGCATATTAGTAATATTTATCGCGGTTATAAAAGTAAATAATAATATATTTTTAAATAATATAGAGAATTTTTACGCAGACTGTACTTTCGAAAGTCAAGTGTTTTTAACGTTGTTACAAAAATTGGTCACACAAACTAAATGCCAAAATAAGAATTATTACTCGTACACGTGCAACCCTTAAAATCATCTGGTAATACTCAAACACCATGTCTCTATTTACTTCAAATACCATAAATTATATATCAAATATTTAAGGGATATTTGACACTCGGGCGGTCAACTTAGGTTTTTTCTTGAAACTAACCAGATGTTGAAAAATGTTAGTGACAGCGTTTTTTTGAATATTAGCGTTAAATAATACAATAAATAACTGTAACTTAAAACCATCGTTACTTGCCTCGACTGCATTAAGTAAACGCCTTTTTACCATAAATTCAAAACGTATTGTCAGTTCGCAAGAACTAACAAGTTCTTTGATCAAACGCGACCAGAGGATAATTTTGGTCGTAATAAAGATCAAATTACACAGAATCGGGGAAGACACAAAGAATTTGGTATAATTATTTAAACCAAACGATTTGTTGCACTTCTTACAAAACCATCTTTTAATTAAAACGAAATATTGCCGTGACTTCTCCACATCTTGAGTATGATGGAATTTTGAGTACAGCAATAATGACCATTTATTTATATCGGGCTGTTTAAACAATTTCGTAAAATTATTTATACATTAAAGGAAGCAATGTGTAACAGTGTCAAGTGAGACGCACGGATGCGTTGGTGTGTGGGGGTAGTGATAGTGTTCTCTCTCTCTTACCAATGGATTTCGCAAGTGCCTCATCCCCGAAGACGCTGAGCCATCCAACCAGTAACCAGGACCGTACTTATGGGGCAGGCCTATTAATATTCGAACGAATAAGGAAATATAATTGCACATAGTTTTGGATTTATATTTGGGTTTCTGTGTTATAGAAAAGAATATTCGTTGAGGGGGTGACTTTTGGGGGCGACAACAACAATTCCGAACTGATGAGGAACTCACTGTTAGTTATAGGAGGATAGTCAGATTTTCT
Source organism: Nebria salina (assembly GCA_944039245.1). Classification (NCBI taxonomy): domain Eukaryota; kingdom Metazoa; phylum Arthropoda; class Insecta; order Coleoptera; family Carabidae; genus Nebria; species Nebria salina. Next base: position 16,858,328 of record OX063288.1, read on the forward strand.
CTGTCAAACCGTTCGAACGTTTCGTGAGAAATAATAAAACTTAGAATCTTTTATATTAAAATCAGATAAAACAGTTTAAAGCCTTTACTGAGTCTGTTTGTTCTGTATTTTAATCGACTGTAAAAGTTACGGCACTAAATTCTTTGAACTTTGCATTTTAATTATTACTACGGTATATAAATGTATATGTGTATATGTGTATATATATGTATATGTGTATATATATATGTATATAAATGTATATGTGTTTATGTGTATATATATGTATATGTGTATATATATATATGTATATAAATGTATATGTGTATATGTGTATATATATGTATATGTGTATATATATATGTATATAAATGTATATGTGTATATGTGTATATATATGTATATGTGTATATATATATGTATATAAATGTATATGTGTATATGTGTATATATATGTATATGTGTATATATATATATATATATATATATATATATATATATATATATATATATATGTATATAAATGTATATGTGTATATGTGTATATATATATGTGTATATGTGTATATATATATGTATATAAATGTATATGTGTATATGTGTATATATATATGTATATGTGTATATATATATATATAAATGTATATGTGTATATATATGTATATGTGTATATATATGTATATGTGTATATATATATATATATATATATATATATATATATATATATATATATATATATATATATATATATATGTATATAAATGTATATGTGTATATGTGTATATATATGTATATGTGTATATATATATATGTATATAAATGTATATGTGTATATGTGTATATATATGTATATGTGTATATATATATGTATATAAATTTATATGTGTATATATATGTATATGTGTATATATATATGTATATAAATGTATATGTGTATATGTGTATATATATGTATATGTGTATATATATATGTATATAAATGTATATGTGTATATGTGTATATATATGTATATGTGTATATATATATATGTATATAAAT
>OX063288.1:16859545-16874545 GCA_944039245.1 Nebria salina
ATATATGTATATATGTATATATGTATATATGTATATATGTATATATGTATATATGTATATATGTATATATGTATATATGTATATATGTATATATGTATATATGTATATATGTATATATGTATATATGTATATATGTATATATGTATATATGTATATATGTATATATGTATATATGTATATATGTATATATGTATATATGTATATATGTATATATGTATATATGTATATATGTATATATGTATATATGTATATATGTATATATGTATATATGTATATATGTATATATGTATATATGTATATATGTATATATGTATATATGTATATATGTATATATGTATATATGTATATATGTATATATGTATATATGTATATATGTATATATGTATATATGTATATATGTATATATGTATATATGTATATATGTATATATGTATATATGTATATATGTATATATGTATATATGTATATATGTATATATGTATATATGTATATATGTATATATGTATATATGTATATATGTATATATGTATATATGTATATATGTATATATGTATATATGTATATATGTATATATGTATATATGTATATATGTATATATGTATATATGTATATATGTATATATGTATATATGTATATATGAATATATGTATATATGTATATATGTATATATGTATATATGTATATATGTATATATGTATATATGTATATATGTATATATGTATATATGTATATATGTATATATGTATATATGTATATATGTATATATGTATATATGTATATATGTATATATGTATATATGTATATATGTATATATGTATATATGTATATATGTATATATGTATATATGTATATATGTATATATGTATATATGTATATATGTATATATGTATATATGTATATATGTATATATGTATATATGTATATATGTATATATGTATATATGTATATATGTATATATGTATATATGTATATATGTATATATGTATATATGTATATATGTATATATGTATATATGTATATATGTATATATGTATATATGTATATATGTATATATGTATATATGTATATATGTATATATGTATATATGTATATATGTATATATGTATATATGTATATATGTATATATGTATATATGTATATATGTATATATGTATATATGTATATATGTATATATGTATATATGTATATATGTATATATGTATATATGTATATATGTATATATGTATATATGTATATATGTATATATGTATATATGTATATATGTATATATGTATATATGTATATATGTATATATGTATATATGTATATATGTATATATGTATATATGTATATATGTATATATGTATATATGTATATATGTATATATGTATATATGTATATATGTATATATGTATATATGTATATATGTATATATGTATATATGTATATATGTATATATGTATATATGTATATATGTATATATGTATATATGTATATATGTATATATGTATATATGTATATATGTATATATGTATATATGTATATATGTATATATGTATATATGTATATATGTATATATGTATATATGTATATATGTATATATGTATATATGTATATATGTATATATGTATATATGTATATATGTATATATGTATATATGTATATATGTATATATGTATATATGTATATATGTATATATGTATATATGTATATATGTATATATGTATATATGTATATATGTATATATGTATATATGTATATATGTATATATGTATATATGTATATATGTATATATGTATATATTTATATATGTATATATGTATATATGTATATATGTATATATGTTTTTTATGTATATATGTATATATGTATATATGTATATATGTATATATGTATATATGTATATATGTATATATGTATATATGTTTTTTATGTATATATGTATATATGTATATATGTATATATGTATATATGTATATATGTATATATGTATATATGTATATATGTATATATGTATATATGTATATATGTATATATGTATATATGTATATATGTATATATGTATATATGTATATATTGTATATATGTATATATGTATATATGTATATATGTATATATGTATATATGTATATATGTATATAGTATATATGTATATATGTATATATGTATATGTATATATGTATATATGTATATATGTATATATGTAATGTATATATGTATATATGTATATATGTATATATGTATATATGTATATATGTATATATGTATATATGTATATATGTATATATGTATATATGTATATATGTATATATGTATATATGTATATATGTATATATGTATATATGTATATATGTATATATGTATATATGTATATATGTATATATGTATTTATGTATATATGTATATATGTATATATGTATATATGTATATATGTATATATGTATATATGTATATATGTATATATGTATATATGTATATATGTATATATGTATATATGTATATATGTATTATATGTATATATGTATATATGTATATATGTATATATGTATATATGTATATATGTATATATGTATATATTGTATATATGTATATATGTATATATGTATATATGTATATATGTATATATATATGTATATATGTATATATGTATATTGTATATATGTATATATGTATATATGTATATATGTATATATGTATATATGTATATATGTATATATGTATATATGTATATATGTATATATGTATATATGTATATATGTATATATGTATATATGTATATATGTATATATGTATATATGTATATATGTATATTTGGTATATATGTATATTTTGTATATATGTATATATGTATATATGTATATATGTATATATGTATATATGTATATATGTATATATGTATATATGTATATATGTATATATGTATATATGTATATATGTATATATGTATATATGTATATATGTATATATGTATATATGTATATATGTATATATGTATATATGTATATATGTATATATGTATATATGTATATATGTATATATGTATATATGTATATGTATATATGTATATATGTATATATGTATATATAGTATATATGTTATATGTATATATGTATATATGTATATATGTATATATGTATATATGTATATATGTATATATGTATATATGTATATATGTATATATGTATATATGTATATATGTATATATGTATATATGTATATATGTATATATGTATATATGTATATATGTATATATGTATATATGTATATATGTATATATGTATATATGTATATATGTATATATGTATATATGTATATATGTATATATGTATATATGTATATATGTATATATGTATATATGTATATATGTATATATGTATATATGTATATATGTATATATGTATATATGTATATATGTATATATGTATATATGTATATATGTATATATGTATATATGTATATATGTATATATGTATATATGTATATGTATATATGTATATATGTATATATGTATATATGTATATATGTATATATGTATATATGTATATATGTATATATGTATATATGTATATATGTATATATGTTTTTTATGTATATATGTATATATGTATATATGTATATATGTATATATGTATATATGTATATATATGTATATATGTATATATGTATATATGTATATATGTATATATGTATATAAATGTATATATGTATATATGTATATATGTATATATGTATAGTATATATGTATATATGTATATATGTATATATGTATATATGTATATATGTATATATGTATATATGTATATATGTATATTATGTATATATGTATATATGTATATATGTATATATGTATATATGTATATATGTATATATGTATATATGTATATATGTATATATGTATATATGTATATATGTATATATGTATATATGTATATATGTATATATGTATATATGTATATATGTATATATGTATATATGTATATATGTATATATGTATATATGTATATATGTATATATGTATATATATGTATATATGTATATAAATGTATATATGTATATATGTATATATGTATATATGTATATATGTATATATGTATATATGTATATATGTATATATGTATATATGTATATATGTATATATGTATATACGTATATATGTATATATGTATATATGTATATATGTATATATGTATATATGTATATATGTATATATGTATATATGTATATATGTATATATGTATATATGTATATATGTATATATGTATATATGTATATATGTATATATGTATATATGTATATATGTATATATGTATATATGTATATATGTATATATGTATATATGTATATATGTATATATGTATATATGTATATATGTATATATGATATATGTATATATGTATATATGTATATATGTATATATGTATATATGTATATATGTATATGTATATATGTATATATGTATATATGTATATATGTATATATGTATATATGTATATATGTATATATGTATATATGTATATATGTATATATGTATATATGTATATATGTATATATGTATATATGTATAATGTATATATGTATATATATGTATATATGTATATATGTATATATGTGTATATGTATATATGTATATATGTATATATGTATATATGTATATATGTATATATGTATATATGTATATATGTATATATGTATATATGTATATATGTATATATGTATATATGTATATATGTATATATGTATATATGTATATATGTATATATGGTATATATGTATATATGTATATATGTATATATGTATATATGTAAATATATGTATATATGTATATATGTATATATGTATATATGTATATATGTATATATGTATATATGTATATATGTATATATGTATATATGTATATATGTATATATGTATATATGTATATATGTATATATGTATATATGTATATATGTATATATGTATATATGTATATATGTATATATATGTATATATGTATATATGTATATATGTATATATGTATATATGTATATATGTATATATGTATATATGTATATATGTATATATGTATATATGTATATATGTATATATGTATATATGTATATATGTATATATGTATATATGTATATATGTATATATGTATATATGTATATATGTATATATGTATATATGTATATATGTATATATGTATATATGTATATATGTATATATGTATATATGTATATATGTATATATGTATATATGTATATGTATATATGTATATATGTATATATGTATATATGTATATATGTATATATGTATATATGTATATATGTATATATGTATATATGTATATATGTATATATGTATATATGTATATATGTATATATGTATATATGTATATATGTATATATGTATATATGTATATATGTAAATATGTATATATGTATATATGTATATATGTATATATGTATATATGTATATATGTATATATGTATATATGTATATATGTATATATGTATATATGTATATATGTATATATGTATATATGTATATATGTATATATGTATATATGTATATATGTATATATGTATATATGTATATATGTATATATGTATATATGTATTTATATGTATATATGTATATATGTATATATGTATTTATATGTATATATGTATATATGTATATATGTATATGTATATATGTATATATGTATATATGTATATATGTATATATGTATATATGTATATATGTATATATGTATATATGTATATATATGTATATATGTATATATGTATATATGTATATATGTATATATGTATATATGTATATATGTATATATGTATATATGTATATATGTATATATGTATATATGTATATATGTATAATATGTATATATGTATATATGTATATATATGTATATATGTATATATGTATATATGTATATATGTATATATGTATATATGTATATATGTATATATGTATATATGTATATATGTATATATGTATATATGTATATATGTATATAAATGTATATATGTATATAAATGTATATATGTATATATGTATTATGTATATATGTATATATGTATATATGTATATATGTATATATGTATATATGTATATATGTATATATGTATATATGTATATATGTATATATGTATATATGTATATATGTATATATGTATATATGTATATATGTATATAGATGTATATATGTATATATGTATATATGTATATATGTATATATGTATATATGTATATATGTTTTTTATGTTTTTTATGTATATATGTATATATGTATATATGTATATATGTTTTTTATGTATATATGTATATATGTATATATGTATATATGTATATATGTATATATGTATATATGTATATATGTATATATGTATTTATATGTATATATGTATATATGTATATATGTATATATGTATATGTATATATGTATATATGTATATATGTATATATGTATATATGTATATATGTATATATGTATATATGTATATATGTATATATGTATATATGTATATATGTATATATGTATATATGTATATATGTATATATGTATATATGTATATATGTATATATGTATATATGTATATATGTATATATGTATATATGTATATATGTATATATGTATATATGTATATATGTATATATGTATATATGTATATATGTATATATGTATATATGTATATATGTATATTATATGTATATATGTATATATGTATATATGTATATATGTATATATGTATATATGTATATATGTATATATGTATATATGTATATATGTATATATGTATATATGTATATATGTATATATGTATATATGTATATATGTATATATGTATATATGTATATATGTATATATGTATATATGTATATATGTATATATGTATATATGTATATATATGTATATATGTATATATGTATATATGTATATATGTATATATGTATATATGTATATATGTATATATGTATATATGTATATATGTATATATGTATATATGTATATATGTATATATGTATATATGTATATATGTATATATGTATATATGTATATATGTATATATGTATATATGTTATATATGTATATATGTATATTTTGTATATATGTATATATGTATATATGTATATATGTATATATATGTATATATGTATATATGTATATAAATGTATATATGTATATATGTATATATGTATATATGTATATATGTATATATGTATATATGTATATATGTATATAAATGTATATATGTATATATGTATATATGTATATATGTATATATGTATATATGTATATATGTATATATGTATATATGTATATATGTATATATGTAATATATGTATATATGTAAGATATGTATATATGTAAGATATGTATATATGTATATATGTATATATGTAAGATATGTATATATGTATATATGTATATATGTATATATGTATATATGTATATATGTATATATGTATATATTGTATATATGTATATATGTATATATGTATATATGTATATATGTATATATGTATATATGATATATGTATATATGTATATATGTATATATGTATATATGTATATATGTATATATGTATATATGTATATATGTATATATGTATATATGTATATATGTATATATGTATATATGTATATATGTATATATGTATATATGTATTATATGTATATATGTATATATGTATATATGTATATATGTATAGATATATGTATATATGTATATATGTATATATGTATATATGTATATATGTATATATGTATATATGTATATATGTATATATGTAAATATATGTATATATGTATATATGTATATATGTATATATGTATATATGTATATATGTATATATGTATATATGTATATATGTATATATGTATATATGTATATATGTATATATGTATATATGTATACTGGTATATTTGGTTGAGATAACTTAAGGATAGAGATGGCAATAAATACTAATTAACCGATCGTTAAAATTAATTTCCGTTAAAATTGATAATAAATTATCGATTAATTAAACGTATAATTATGAATTATATTACATTGTTTGCCATGCGAGGCTACAAGTACAAGAAGAAGTGGTCAAAGAAAGTGAAATCTTCTTACAAAAAAATGTGATTCTTATTAAAATGTAAATATAAATTACGTATTAAAACCATAGAAAAGAAAATAAATTGATGAATATAATAAGTATTCATAAAATAAATATAATTTTAATGAAGTAATTCAAGACTTTGCTTTCCGGTGGAGACATGATAACTTACTCGCGCGCAATTTTAACACTCATTTACTAATATTTATAAAAATTGTAGCGAAAAACGAAATATTCTAATTTGTAGACACACAATACTAATAATATATTTTAATACTATTTTAACAGCAATCTGCGCACATTACACAATGAAGAGTAATCAGTGTTGCCAACACTGGAATCTTAATTTTCACTACATGATTTATAATATTTTGTCTTTAAATTTAAAATTATGAAGTAAATTGACTTACCATCATAATTAAAATCACTATATATTTGTAAATAATAAGCAATCAGAAGCAATGCTACATTAACGGTGTTAAAACAATACTCTAGGTTTGGTATTCGTGAACGAAAATATCGTTGGCGGCGCTAGTAGCATTAATAAACATCTGCAGTTGGACTGAATTTTCTTATACGCTTTTCGGTTAGATCATATTTAGACAATTTTTCTAATTTATAATATTTTACTAACCTCTGCAACCCCTTTTCACTAAATTATTTCTTAGAATACATATTTAATGTCAAACTCCAAATTATTTAAGTTTTTTTGTTTTTCTATTAAACAATTGACAGGCACAGATGATACGATTTACGTAAAAATATATATAATAGGCAGAAATTTATTTAGAAACCAGTACCCTTTTTGGAAAAAAAATTCGAACAAAAGTTGTGCTAAATATAAATACCTTTAATTTTTGTTCATACAATTTTTCTGTAACTGTAACCATTTTTGAGTAATTGCAGAACTACAAAATATGACTGGAGTAAACAGGCACTTCCGCTTTGAATATTTTTTTCAAAAATAAGAGATGCACACCCCAGGCATATGAAAATCTTAAGTTTAAAGTTTCATAATTTTAGCTTCAACCGTTTATGCTGTAGAGAACAAACACACGCATACAGGCAGACACACACACACGCACAGACGTCATTCGAAAAATAGTCGGAATCGATTCAGGGAAGGTCAAAACGTATATTTCCCTTAAAATCTCGAAATCGAAAATGTTCATGATTACAATACTTACTTATACTGCGTATAAGAAAGTAAAAAGGTAAAAAAACTGAAAATTTATTTATTTCAAAATATTAAAATGGGCATTTTAAATAAAATAAATTTGGCATAAAATGGCGGCAATTTAATTTTTTTATCGAAATATGCCGATTGATGCCGAAATATCGAATTTTTTTTAAATTTTTACCACATGTATTTCACTTCAAAAAACAATATTTTTCTAGTATTTGTAAAAATCCGAAGATTTTCCTGTTATTGATTGCATTTTTAGTAAAAAAAACCCCGAAATTTCATACATTTTGGTTTCGTGAGGTAAGGATTCATTTTTAATGTATTTTTTACTAGATCAGTTCGATAGTATCTTCAATATTTCAAACTTTTCTACGATCAAATAATGTAGCGATGCACTCAAAATGCATCAAAAAATGCACATTTATGCAATTTTTTCGCGAAGCACATGCCCAATTTTGCCGAATTTTTAATTTTTAAACTAATTTTTAATGCAGAATCAGATACATACGTGTATTTAATTATCACATGTCAAAACTCAAATTATTTAAGTATATGTAAAACAGTCGACAGGCATAATTTATGCGAATTATTAAATATAATCACCTAATATAATACGTAATTCATAATTTTATATTCAATGGATGACAATTAAACAGTTGCAAATTAAATTATGAAACTTTAAACTTAAGATTTGTATGAGTGGCAAGAGAACCTATTTTTCAAAAGAATATTCAAACCGGAAGAGCGTGTTTACTCTCATATTTTTTACACTTTGCACAATATCTACGAATCAGCTGCATTAAAGATAATAATATTTTGAACAATATATATATTTTTTTTTTTTCAAGAACCACTTTCAAACATCTGCAGTGTCATGCACCGAACTTTCTTATACGCATATGGGTTAAACCACTTAGTAGTTTCATTATTTTTCTAATTTATAATATTTGTTCTAACCTTAGATCGCTTTTACATATTTCTTAGAATATATATTAAAAGTCAAACTTCAAATTATTTACGTCTATTTTGTTAAACAATTGACAGGCACAGATGATACGATTTATGTAAAAATATATATGAGAACATATATGAGAACACACACACACACACACACACACACACACACACACACACACACACACACACACTCACACTCACACTCACACTCACACTCACACTCACACTCACACTCACACTCACACTCACACTCACACTCACACTCACACTCACACTCACACTCACACTCACACTCACACTCACACTCACACTCACACTCACACTCACACACTCACACTCACACTCACACTCACACACACTCACACACTCACACTCACACACACACACACACACACACACACACACACACACACACACACACACACACACACACACACACACACACACACACACACACACACACACACACACACACACACACACACACACACGCGCACGCGCACGCGCACACGCACGCACGCACACACGCGCACACACGCGCACACACGCGCACACACACGCACACACACAGACAGAGACAGGCAGACAGAGACAGAGAGAGAGACAGACAGAGACAGACAGACAGACAGAGACAGACAGAGACAGACAGACAGACATAGACAGACAGACAGAGACAGACAGAGACAGACAGAGACAGACAGACAGAGACAGACAGACAGACATACGTCATTCCAAAAATAGTCGGAATCGATTCAGGGAAGGTCAAAACGTATATTTCCGTTAAAATCTCGAGATCGAAATTTTTTATGATTACAATACTAACTTATACTTCGTATAAGAAAGTAAAAATATAGCAATTGAAATTCTTAATTATCCTGTATATGTTGCCATAGTTACGTAAGTATAAGACATTCAGCCTTATTCACGTGTCCCTTGTTTTCGAAACAATATTGTATACGATACGATTATTGTATAGTACACAAGAAATTTTAAAAATTGTATTCTTGTGACAATCGTTTACGAAACAAGTCTTGTATGAGTTACAATATTGTGTATGAAACAAGAAATTCTAATATTTGGTATTCTTGTGACAAAATTTAGATTGAATACAATACAATATTTGCTTTCAATTATTGTATACTGAACAACACCTCCTTAGCTGTTGTTACGGAGTATTGTATTGAATGTAGACATGATTATTATATTTATTCCATGTAAAATGGCCCAAAACTATTTCATATTATTAAGTGACGCTCTAAAATTTGTCTAAATTCATAAAATATAATATTGTTATTTTTAAAATAATTGTTAAATTGTTTAAATGTAAATTTGCTTCGGAGCACTTTATTTTTTTTTTTCATAATTATTTTTGTTTCGTTTAGAGTCGGTGGCTGCGTACATAAGCATTAAACATGTAAAAATAGCTTTTCATTGCGAATTGCCCCACAAATTATTATAAGCAAAAATGACTCAAAAAAGATTTGTAGAGATTAATTTTCTGCACTCAGATCAATAAACAAAATTAATTTTGCATGTTTTAATAATTGCAGAAATTAGATTTGAAAATATTCAAAATTACAATTAAATAGTACTATAATATTAAAACAAAAGACTAATGAATTTGTGCCGTTTGAAACATGTCATTTATTTATTTTGTGATTCCCTTATTAAAATTAATTAAATTTTTTCTAACTAAGAAAAACTTATTATAAAAACTTTTAATATTATAAAAATTGTTTACGCTAAGTTTTAAATTTATTCGCCATAATATTTCCAAATAGGCCGATGCCAAGCGTTACAACAATACGCACTAATTTTAATAAATTGGAATTCACGGAAATGTTGCGGCCAATTTAATTTTGAATAAGAAGTTTACAAATAATTCATATCTTTATTATAAGAAATAAAAATAATCGCACTAATTTGGATGGCGAAGAAAGAGTTCTGGAACTTGTAATTATTAATCCCATATTAAAATAAAGCTATCAAGAAATTTTCCCTACATTAATTTTAATTAAATTAATATGTTGAATGTTTATTTATATCACTTTTATGAGCAACTATGTGGTTATGTTTAACGCGGTTAACTTCACAATAAACCATATACCTACTTAAAAAATATTGTTGGTAGCAATGCACGCTACCTTCATTCTTGTAAGCGATAAGATATCGTTTGATATAAGCTATTGTAAATTGGGATTTACAAAGTGGTCACGAGAATACCAAATAAAAACAATATCTTAAAGCACATTGTAAAGTCACTTGTAATCAATAAAATATTGTTTCGCATACAAGGGACACGTGAATTAGGCTGATTATATTTAATAAATCGCATCAACTATGCCTGTCAATTGTTTAACAAAATAGACACAAATAATTTGACATTCAACACGTACATCACAAATTGGTTGGCTGAAAATGCAGCTCAAAGGTTAGTTATATATTAAAAAGCTGACGTGTCTGTCACTGGACTTTCTTATACGCATGTTAATTAAATCGTTAGATTTAAAAAAAAATTGAAAAATATTAAAGTTTTATAAATACTAACGATCTAACCAAAGAAACATAATGAAGTTCATCGACAGATTTAATATATTATTATACTATATATTAAATTATTTTAAACATGTTATTATTTATAAATTATCCAACTACTACCATTATTGCAAAAAGATCGTCCGCTAATTATATCTGCAATTGTATACAAATGAAACATTCAGCAACAATACACGAACTATTCAATATAAGATATAAAAAGTAAAAAAAAATAAGTTATTTTTTTTGTAACCAGTACCTTTTCTGAAAAATCATATCAAAAACAGACTCAATTCAGGGAAGGTCGAAAGATATATTTACGTTAAAATCTCTAGATCAACATTTTTCATGATTACAATACGAATATGAATGTAAAATATTTGAAATTTTGATAAACATAACAAAAGTATCGTCCGCTAAATATATCCGCAATTATATACAAATCAATAACAATACACGAACTGTCGTACATGTATGATTTAGGTAGTCGTGTAATAGCGGATGACATTTTTATGGTAGCCACCTTTAGTGAGGAAGTAGCACTACATTAAGTAGTACGTCAGTGTATACTTGTATGTGGATCAGCGCCAGACATGCCGTGGCGAGTAGATCAACTACTACCGGAGGACAATTATATAGGCATAACGTCCACTAATAGACGTGAGAAGTATTGAATGTTATATTGAAAATAACTTAAATTTTGTTGTAACCGGTACCTTTTCTGAATATACTTTTCAAATAAAATATTTGCGAAATATTAAAATCTTTATTTTCATTCTTACTAATTTTGCTGTAAGTACTACCATTTTTGAGTTAAAGCAGAATATTAAAAAAACACTCTTTTTTTTGAAACCAGTACCTTATTTGAAAAATATTTTCAGATAAAAGTTAAGCGAAATATTAATATCTATTGTTTTCATTCTATAAATTTTGCTGTAAAAACTACCGTTTTTGAGTTATAGCAGAATAGGCAAAAAATGAATAGAGTAAACATGCACTTCCTGTGGGAGTATTCTTTTCAAAATAGGAGGTTTTACTCCCAGGCACATACAAATCTTAAGTTTGAAGTTTCATAACTGTATCTTATACCGTTTAGGCTATAGAGCGCACACATACACACAGACAGACTCACACACATACACACACAGACAGACAGACGTCATCTCAAAAATGGTCAGACTGAATTCAGAGAAGGTCAAAAGATATTTTTCCGTTAAAATCTCGAGATCAAAATTTTTAATGATTACAATACTTACTTATACTGCGTATAAGAAAGTAAAAAATATTACACACAAATATTTTGTAAGACTTTAAGTTCATTTCAAAACTAAAATATCCGCAATCTTTTGCACTGAACTATCTTGTATGTATTTTGTTGAGATAAGAGGGATATTCAAATATAAATTTAAAATAGTTGAAGAAAATTTTTAATCATATTTACCATGAAAAATTTCGATCTCGAAATTTTAACGGAAATATACGTTTTGACTATTTTTGGAATAACCTTATTCTGTGTGTGTGTGTGTGTGTGTGTGTGTGTGTGTGTGTGTGTGTGTGTGTGTGTGTGTGTGTGTGTGTGTGTGTGTGTGAGTGTGTGAGTGTGTGAGTGTGTGTGTGTGTGTGCGTGTTTGGGTGTGTGGCTGAAGGTAAAATTATGGAACTTTATACTTAAGATTTGTATATGCCTGGCATGTGTACCTATTTTCACACAGGAAGTGCTTGCTTGCGATTCAGACTATTTTTGGAATAACGTCCGTCTTTGTGTGTGTATGTGCTCTGCAACCTAGAAAGTTGAATGAAAAATTTCGATCTCTAGATTTTAACGGAAATATACGTTTTGACCTTCCCTGCATCGATTCCGACTATTTCTGGAATGCCCTCCGTCTATTTGTTTGTGTGTGTGTTTGTATATGTGTGTGTATGTTATCTACAGCCTAAACGGCTGAAGGTAAAATTATGAAACTTTAAACTTAAGATTTTCATATGCATGGGGTGTGCATCTCCTATTCTAGAAAAAAAAATTCATTTAGGAAGTGCTTGTTTACTCTAGTCATTTTCACATAAATCGTATCAACTGTCAATTGTTTAACAGAAAAATAATTTGGAGTTTGGCATATGCCTGGGGTGTGCACCC
Source organism: Nebria salina (assembly GCA_944039245.1). NCBI lineage: Eukaryota > Metazoa > Arthropoda > Insecta > Coleoptera > Carabidae > Nebria > Nebria salina. Next base: position 16,874,425 of record OX063288.1, read on the forward strand.
CCTATTTTTGGAAAATATTTTCAAAACGGAAGTGCCTGTTTACTCTAGTCATTTTTTGCGGTTTCGGGAATTACTCAAATATGGTTATAGTTACAGAAATATTTATTGGACAAAAATTAAT
>OX063288.1:16882045-16924937 GCA_944039245.1 Nebria salina
ATGGCAAACCTATCAACTCTTGCAAAGTTGATGCTGCCATCTAGCGTGCGTTTTAAAAACAGGGCTATTTGACGTCACCGGAATTTCTAAACAAATCGACGAAAATAAATATCAGCTCTTTTTATATCATATATATCGAAAAGATGTCTCACAAAACTAAAATTTCCTTTAATTTATAATATAACTCACCAACAAATTTTGCTGAGCTACTAACAACAAAATATATTTGGTAAACCGCGAAAAGATATTCAAACTAGCAATAGATCTACCGTGTATCAACAGCAAGCCTAGTGTTGATTCACTTATCTATGGTGGGAGGACTTAGACTTGAAGTGTAAACACTCGGGAAAGAATGTAGTGTGCAAGTTAATATGTTTCCCAGAAAATGAAGGAGAGAAACCACCATATTGTGTATTCGAGTTTTTTTATGTCCAACCATAAAGAATATATTTTAAAGAATATTAACTCGGGAACTTAACTACAACGTACGCATTTTTGTTTGTTATTTTAAGGAGAGTTTAGAGAAAATGGTTCCACAATCATTCCTTGGATTGAATGCAAGAGGGCTGCTTATGAAACATGCGGACGTTTACTTTATCAGGCGTTGTATTAATTTGTTACTGTGAAATTAAATATAATATGTATATAAGATAATTATTCTTTGATAAATAAACAAAGTTTTAGTAGGAAACATAATTTCTTTGTTTAGATAATATTTATTTTATAGCGCAAATATTTAAAACACTAAATATAAAATTGATTTTTAATCAATCACAACAGATAGATTGTAAATAGTTATCACAATAAATTTTATAACACCATCAGTATTGCAATTCTTCTTCATAAATAACTTCCAATATGACGAGTGTGTTTTTGATCCATAGTGAAGGAGATACTAATAAAACCACAGACAATAATATTAAAAGGGGTATCTTTAAAAATACTGATTTCGATCCAAAAAGTATACTGAGAATATGAATTTAAATTTACAAACAAAAAGAATTTAAATAAAGAACCAAAATGAATACATTTCAATAAGCAAAATAACTTTTATTTAATGCACGAAACGAACAAATAGAAGCAACAACTTCAAAATGTCTGCGAATGTTAATGCCAAAGTGACAGATCAGGCAGCGGATTATGCGATCAGTTAACATGAATATATCAAAATTAAATTATTAATAGGCCCATTTATTTATATTGATAACTATATAATTATATTATTTAATATTTTTTGATTTTATATTAATTTAGATTTTTTCTATAGTAATTTCGGCGATTTGGATAATAAATTAAATATTAATTTACATCAAAACATGCGTTTCTAAACGCATACTTCAAATATTTCAATTCCGGAAGTACAAAAGAGGCGCCATTTTTGTATTTCACACATTTTCAAATAGCTATAAATCTGTTATTATGGATGGGCCCCGTGAGTTTTTAATACTAACTGACACTTAAACTATCCTACTTTATGCTCAGATCTCAAGTTATGCTACTAAAAATTTTTTAGTAGCTTTTATTTGTATTTAAAAAAAAAAGTGCATTTCTCCATAAGAATAACATGGGACTTTTCACAGAAATTTTTTCAGATCCAGCAATCGTATTTCCCGCCCGCCGTGACAAGCACTTTTTCTGCCATAGGCCCCCTGGGCCTTGATTCTAATTCATTCCAATATCAAGATCTTGACTTATTGATGACGTCTGCGGTCTACACTTGTTTCTTGGCGCCAAATTTGAAAAACTCAACATTATGGCATATGTGATTGCAGCTATATTCAACATGAGGAAAATTTGAATATGTTCGCGAATATTATACCGATATTATATACCGTTACTCAGAGCCCTTACTATTTAAATGCAAGAAGACCCTGATATTTATACATTTTTACTTTCTTATACGCAGTATAAGTAAGTATTGTAATCATGAAAAATTTCGATCTCGAGATTTTAACGGAAATATACGTTTTGACCTTCCCTGAATCGATTCCAACTATTTTTGGAATGACGTCCGTCTGTGTGTGTGTCTGTGTGTGTGTGTGTGAGCGCTCTACAGCCCAAACGGCTAAAGGGTAAATTATGAAATTTTAAACATAAGACTTCTATGTGCCTGGTACGAAAACCTCCTATTTTTGAAAACCATTTCCGACCGGAAGTACATGTTTACTCTAACCTTTTTTTTGCATTTTCTGCAATTACCCAAAAATGGTTACAGTACCAGAAAATTTTCTTGAACAAAAATTAAAGGTATTGTTATTTAGCACAACTTTTGTTTGAATATATTTTCCAAAAAGAGAACTGTTTTCAAAATAAATTTTCTCTTATTATATATATTTTTACATAAATCGTATCATCTGCGCCTGTCAATTGTTTAACAAAATAGACTTATTTATATATATAGATTTATTCTAAGAAATATATTTAGTGCAAAAGCGATCTAAAGGTTCGAACAAATATTATAAATTAGAAAAATAATGTAACTACGATGTGGTTTAACCCATATGCGTATAAGAAAGTTCGGTGTATGACACTGCAGATGTTTTGTTATTATTTTGCAACATTAAGTTTATTTTAATGGCGTTTGAATGCTTTTGAGTAGTTCGTTACATTGTAACAAAATCCGTAAGTCTTGCGTTTTACTTGTATTTTATGTATTTTACTTGAATTTTATGTATTTTACTTGATTTAAAATATAATAGATTATGTCGTCCAACACTGCTTGCGCTGTGCCAAGTTGCAAATCGACGGAATACAGTTTTACGCGGTTTCCCAAAAATTTTAGCACGATGTTTAAAAAATGGATTGGGCTGGTAAACAATCCTAAATTATTTAATATGCCAAAAATGCGAATTTATAATTCATATCGGGTCTGCCTCAAGCATTTCAGTCCTGGGTGGATATATATAAATGCTAGAGGCAGAAATACCGTATTACATGGTGCTTATCCAATTTTGAACTTGGGTTAGCGGCACGGCACGCTGTGCAAGAAGGTAGGAAAACCATTTTAATTTGTTTAATATTTTTATTAATAAATTAATTTATTTAGATGTCCCCATGCCCCCATGTAACAAGTGCATCTGCTTTTACATCTTCGTTGAAGGAGCACGATTATTGTGTTTCCGTGCAACCGGAAGGTATAAACTATTTTTGCTTGGTTTTACTTGAGCTAATAAAATATTGTTTTCAGATGTATTAACAGATCTGCCTGGTACGTCGAGTACATCTTCTTGGACAGTGCATCCAAGTGCAAGTGTTGAATTTGATCACTGCTATACTAGTTCGATTTCTGTGTGCGATGGTTAGTAGAGTAATATTTTATCTAATTATTAATATTTAATAATTTAATTTATTTTTTAGATTGCCCAAATTCTTCCTCTTACAAAAGTGTTCTAAGTGGTATGTATATTTATTTTATTTATTTAAATAATGTAAATGTTATTGCTGATTTATTATGACACTATTTTTTATACAGATGTGCCTAGTACTACTAGTTTTGCTACTAGTACTACTAGCCCTCGCCCATCGAACACTGTTGCCAAAAATAATCAGAATCGATTCAGGGAAGGTCAGCAGGTATATTTCTGTTAAAATATTGAGATTAAGTTTTTCATGATTACAATACTTATACTGCGTATAAGAAAGTAAAAATTAATTTTGTTATAACAAAATAGAGGCAATTTTGATTTAATGGCACTGCTTAAAACCTCGCCTTCAAGTACTGTTATTGATTCCATACATTATGTAAATGAATTAAACATTTTCTAGACCAATATTATGTTTGTGAATAATTTAGTTTAATTAACAGCTCAGTCTAAGCTTGAACATATTTATTTTAAATTATATTTATTTTATTTCCAAATATTGTTTTTTTTTATTCTATGATTAACATTGTTAATTAGATTGCATTAGATTTATAAGGTGAAATTGAGCAAGACGATTTTTTTCCACAGCGTTCCAATATATTTCAGGGTAGAAATAATTTTACCGACTGGCAATAAATTACCGGTCGAATCAGTAAATTTATTTATACCTTGAAGTATATCGGAATGCTGTGGATAAAATTGTCTTTTCATTTTTTACCTATACACTATCTCTTTCTAATGCATATACCTATCTCTCTCATATATATATCTCTGTCTACTATCTCTATCTCTTTCTATACGTCTTCTTAAACTTCCAAACCCAACCCGTACACAATATTTTATAAGCCCAAGTTGTCGGAATCTATTTTCAGTTATATTACTGACACCCCCTGGCCCACAAATATCCCTAAGTGACCTTTCCTGCTGTTCCTTGATTCTGGCGTAGTTGGAACCAGGGCCCGTCGACTCTAATAGGCAAAAAAAGTAAGCACGTGACCAAAGACGCGGGGATCGAATTCGTTCGCATTCAACGCTGAGAGACATGTAAACCTTATGGCCAGAATCGGCGGCTCATTTATTTTGAGACATTACACTTGCATTTGTCAAAGAATCAATGAAAAAAATGAATGTGTTAGGGGCAATAGAATAACCTTTATGTTATAGTGTTTATGCAATTGCGAACATCTTTAATAAAGCTATATTTTCAAATTGAAAATGCATTTTATGTTAAATGCGCCTCTGCACATGCGCGACCATGCTCAATATGCTACGTTTGTTTGGATTTTTACATTTTCTACAACGAAGCCAAACAAACGCAGCATATTGCGCAAGGTCGCGCATGTGCAGAGGCGCATTTAACAAAATGCATTTTCAATTTGAAAATATAGCTTTATTAAAGATGTTCGTAATTTCATAAACACTATAGCATAAAGGTTATTCTATTGCCCCTAACACATTGGTTTTTTTCATTGATTCATCGACAAATGCAAGTGTAATGTCTCAAAATAAATGAGCCGCCGATTCTGGCCATAAGGTTAACATGTCTCTCAGCGTTGAATGCGAACGAGTTCGATCCCCGCGTCTTTTGTCACGTGCTTACTTTTTTTGCCTATAGGAGATAGATTTATGTTTCGTGGCGTCATAAAAAAATAGTTCAGAGATCCTACGCAGCACGCCAATGTCGCCCCGAGAAGACGTCACGCAGAGTGACGTTTTGCTGCGTTTTGTTGTCGTCATTCGCGGTCATTCGTGTTTAGACATTGTTTGTTAACAGTTTTCAACGTGCTTATACGTGCTTATCGTGCTTATTTTATTGCGAATTCAGTGTTGTTTTTGTTTATATCAATATGCCGCGTTATTGTTGTGTACCCGGTTGTAAATTAGTAGTTAAAACTAGTCACCAGTTTCCTGTGTTCGAAGAAGAGGTTTTTCGGATATGGGTACAGCGAGTTGCCCATCTGAAATTTGCTTCTTTGGATGATTTAGCAATACGTAAATCATATTACGTTGTTGGGGGTCATTTTCTTGATGTGTGCAAGAAACCGGGAAGCAAGCGTTTGAAAACTTATGCCTTGCCGACATTGCATAATATAAATCCATATATTGCAGTGACATCATTCATGCAACCATTTAATTTTAACTGTCATTTTCATTTAATTCTCATTTATTTTATAAGATATATGTATATATATATATATATATATATATATATATATATATATATATATATATATATATATATATATATATATATATATATATATTGCAAAAATAAATTTTATTTATTTTATGAAAAATTGTTTTTCTTATTTCCTCGTCTATATACATTTTTTTATGCGATGCAGGTGGCCTACAAATCAAACTTCAATTTGAATTTTCCGCCAAAAGCACTGTTGATCTTTAGTTCAGAGATCCTACGCATCGCTGTGACGTCATGAAGACAGCCATATGCATTTTATGTTTTTGCCGGGTGTCGCCAGGCCCTGGTTGGAACGCAGGTATCATACACAGTGTTAACGCTGTTCCTTGGTGTTAACTTTGTACCTAGCTGGAAAGCACCCTTTATCTCATTCCTGCATGTGCAAGAACACTTCACATAGCGCAGAAAATTATTTGTTATTTCAATTTGAAAATATTGCTTTATTAAAGATGTTCGCCATTGCATACACAAAATATCATAGGTCATAGGTATTGCCCCTAACATATTGATTATTTTCATTAATTAATCGACAAATGCAGGTGTAACATAATTGTAGACCCTGTTCAATATTTAAAATATCCTAGGGTATTAACATTTCATGTTATTGCTTAATATTTTCTTATACGCAGTATAAGTATTGTAATTATGAAAAATTTCGATCTCGAGATTTTAACGGATATGTAAGTTTTGCCCTTCCCTGAATCGATTCCGGCTATTTTTGGAATGACGTCCGTCTGTGTGTGTGCTCTACAGCTCAAACGGCAAAAGGTAAAATTATGAAACTTTAAACTTAAGATTTGTATACGCCTGGCAAGAAAAGCTCCTATTTTTGAAAACAATATTCAAAATGTTTACTATAGTCATTTTTTGCGGTATCTGCAATTAATCAAAAATGGTTGCAAAAAATTGTTTGTATACAAATTAAAGATATTAATATTTCTCATAACTTTTGTTTGAAAATATTTTTCATAAAAGGTACCGGAAACAAGAAAATGGATATTGAAATTTGCTCGTATCATAATTATTTTCACAAAAATCGTATCAACTGTGCTTGGCAATTGTTTATAGAAAAACAAAAAAATTAAATAATTTGGAGTTTAACATTTACTATTTATCAATCACCATCGGTCATATGATCGATAGTGTGACATCGGCATAAGTATGATCTAACCCACGCTATGTCGACTCCAATAGAACGAGTGGTACAAAGCTTCTGTCTCTTTTTTTTGAAAAGGTTCCTTCCCCGTACACATAGCGCTGCTGTGCCTCAGATGAGGTTACTTCTGCGCGTGCGTCAATCATAAACGTCAGTCGCAGTTTTAAACTTGACAAAGTTGTTTACATCAACAGGTTACCAGTTTTAATTTATTTGTGACTTGATCGAAGTTATTGTTGTATATCATGCCGATCCTTTGTTATGTTCCCGATGTGATTTTGTGTGTCTCGTCATCCGCCACAGATTACCTGTATACGAGCCGGAGATTTCTAATAAATGAGTTGAACAACAACAGCAAATCCTAAATTTGTAAACTTTGATGATTTATACATCATCATCAATCATTTCGTATATGTAGTGGTCATTTTATCGAAGAATGTAAATATTCTGGGACTAAAAGACTGAAAATGTACTCAGTACCGTCAATAAAAATGCCAGATAATATTAAATAATTATGTTGAATACATGGTATTCTATTCATATATATTGAAAATTTACTACATTTATATGTTATTATATAAGACAAATATATCAATTTGTAATTTGTAGGATTCCATGAAGAACTTTTCTTATCTTCTGCTGCACTTTCCACGCGAGGTAAGCTAGGTTATGTTATAGCCGAAATAATCAGTAGTGTCACTAATTCGATTATCACTAGTGCATTCCAAAGTGCGAGTCCAAATAGCCTCAATCCAATCCGTTGTTTCTTAGCATTAACAATATTGCAATTGCTGTGATTGATGACATTCCATATGTAAAGTCTATTAAAATCTCTATGGTACCTCAATAATATAATGGCCAGTCCAGCGGTGCGTTTTGTATTCACTCAATCCACTAATGGATGGTAAATTCAAATGTGTTATCTGACTAGTCCAATTATGATTGAAACATTCAGATAGATTGTTTTATGTTAGTATATTTTGTGCGTATAGTGGATTTATTCTGAATGATTTCAGGTTCGACCAGGTGGCTGGAAGTACGTGTACTATGTCACACTGTATTCTCCACATGGAATTTTTCTTGGGATAATTTGTTTATCGTTCACGTATAGTGAGCAGTTACAAGGCAACTGAATTTGTAACGCTCCTGGTTGATTTATATATGTTTCCTTGATGCTTCTTATCTCCTTTGGGCAACGTATCTTGGTATTATTTTGCGGGTTAGTTATCACGTATGTGTCAGAAGATTCTTAGATTCATATTTAATAAAACAATTTTTTTTTTTTTTTCAGATTCTTAAATTAATATTTTATTAATCTCTACTTCTTTTCAGATCCTTAAATTAATAATATTATTACACTATGTATAATAATTTTTTATAATACATATATATAAAATATCAGTTTTTTTTTTTAATATTCATTATTTTACCCAATATTTGGTGATGGATTACAATATAATTAGAGCGATTTTTAGTGAAGACCACGATATTCTGAATCATAAATAGAGAAGCGAGAACAACGTCTTTGTATAAATTGATATACCAAGAGCGTTATTTTCGCATCTCTATTCATGGTTCAGAGTGTTGTGGTCTTCACTAAAAACCGCTCCAATTTTTATGCAACCTGCACTGCATCTGCAATTCATGTTTCCCGCCATCTGTTAGTTCAATTTCCATACGCCAAAATATACTCTTACAGCGCTTCTTTAGGGAGTCGACGATCTATTAGTGAATTATCTATGATCTAACCCACGCTATGTCGACTCCAATAGAACGAGTGGTACAAAGCTTCTGTCTCTTTTTTTTTAAAGGTTCCTTCCCCGTACACATAGCGCTGCTGTGCCGCAGATGAGGTCACTTCTGCGCGTGCGTCAATCATAAACGTCAGTCGCAGTTTTAAACTTGACAAAGTTGTTTACATCAACAGGTTATCAGTTTTAATTTATTTGTGACTTGATCGAAGTTATTGTTGTATATCATGCCGATCCTTTGTTATGTTCCCGATGTGATTTTGTGTGTCTCGTTACCCGCCACAGATTACCTGTATACGAGCCGGAGATTTCTAATAAATGAGTTGAACGTATTGGAAATCCTAAATTTGTAAACTTTGATGATTTATAAACATGTGAATCATTTCGTATATGTAGTGGTCATTTTATCAAGAATGTAAAAATTCTGGGACTAAAAGACTGAAAAAGTACTCAGTACCGTCAATAAAATTGCCAGGTAATATTAAATAATTATGTTGAATACATGGTATTCTATTCATATATATTGAAAATTTACTACATTTATATGTTATTTAAGACAAATATATCAATTTGTAATTTGTAGGATTCCATGAAGAACTTTTCTTATCTTCTGCTGCACTTTCCACGCGAAGTAAGCTAGGTTATGTTATAGCCGAAATAATCAGTAGTGTCACTAACACGATTATCACTAGTGCATTCGCTATGTTTGTTTCCTGTGTTCGTACTGTGCGGGCGAGTCCAAATAGCCTCAATCCGTTGTTTCTTAGCATTAACAATATTGCAATTGCTGTGATTGATGACATTCCATATGTAAAGTCTATTAAAATCTATGGTACCTCAATAATGGCCAGTCCAGCGGTGCGTTTTGTATTCACTCAATTTTTGACATTCCACTAATGGATGGTAAATTCAAATGTATTATCTGACTAGTCCAATTATGATTTAAACATTCAGATAGATTGTTGTATGTTAGTATATTTTGTGCGTATAGTGGATTTATTCTGAATGATTTCAGGTTCGACCAGGTTGCTGGAAGTACGTGTACTATTCCGAATGTCACACTGTCTTCTCCACATGGAATTTTTCTTGGGATAATTTGTTTATCGTTCACGTATAGTGAGCAGTTACAAGGCAACTGAATTTGTAACGCTCCTGGTTGATTTATATATGTTTCCTTGATGCTTCTTATCTCCTTTGGGCAACGTATCTTGGTATTATTTTGCGGGTTAGTTATCACGTATGTGTCAGAAGATTCTTAGATTCATATTTAATAAAACAATTTTTTTTTTTTTTTCAGATTCTTAAATTAATATTTTATTAATCTCTACTTCTTTTCAGATCCTTAAATTAATAATATTATTACACTATGTATAATAATTTTTTATAATACATATATATAAAATATCAGTTTTTTTTTTTAATATTCATTATTTTACCCAATATTTGGTGATGGATTACAATATAATTAGAGCGATTTTTAGTGAAGACCACGATATTCTGAATCATAAATAGAGAAGCGAGAACAACGTCTTTGTATAAATTGATATACCAAGAGCGTTATTTTCGCATCTCTATTCATGAGTCAGAGTGTTGTGGTCTTCACTAAAAACCGCTCCAATTTTTATGCAACCTGCACTGCATCTGCAATTCATATTTCCCGCCATCTGTTAGTTCAATTTCCATACGCCAAAATAAACTCTTACAGCGCTTCTTTAGGGAGTCGACGATCTATTAGTGAATTATCTATGCTTATGTCGATCATTTTGCTGTTGTAGTGGTGTATTCTATAAAAGGACATAAATAAAAAGGTACGTTGCAATACGAATGAAATAACGGTTTTACTGCAGTATCAGCTGGTATTCAATTATAAGTTTTATTATTTCTTCTATAATGCAGATTGATTCATTATCGAAAAAAATCAATGTATTTTTACTTATTAAGTTATCAAAATATTGAATAAATTTCATAGCCGGATATGTACAAATTTATATTCGTTTGTTGCGTGGATGTAATTGATTTCAGATGATGGCATCTGCTAATACTAAATTACAGGATGACATAAACAACATTCCACTAGCTGATGATGATCCGCAAGGTAAGATTATTATATGTGTTAATATAAATGTTGGTAAATAAATGTTTATTTTAAAGTTATCATTCACGATGACACTGAATTACCATCTCTTTCGGATTGTAATGCATCTAGTATGATTCACGGCAGGAGTATGGATTCCATTCAATCGACGTTTACAAATGGAAGCTCAAGTCCTCAACATATGTGTCTTGGACCGCATAGTTTTGAAACTGATGCCAATATTGATGAACAAGAGGAGAAGGCACGGCTTATATCTCAAGTATTGGAACTACAAAACACTTTAGATGGTAATTTGGGGGAGAGTGATCACTTGGGAATGAACAGAACTTTAATTTTTAAATGCACAGCGCATATTAAAACAAATTTACGTTTCCATTATTTTAACGCCACGCGAGGAAGCTGTCGAACACACTTTAGTATATCTACTCACTCTTATGCTACCTAATCTTATTAAGTCTTGCTGCGTTTTGTGAGAATTATATTTCGTTTTTGATTCTGTTGCGTGCTTACGTTATTATTCGAAATAAGTAAAATTGGTTATGTGAAAGCTTGACAGACAATTTGCCGATCGTGGACTGTTTAAAGCACTGATCGTAACGATGTAGGTTGTTTCAAATTTGGGATCGCTCATATTTTTAAAATTTGGAAGTACCAGTAAACATAGTTTTTAATGTTTCATTCATGAAATTTTATTAAAGACACCCTAAAACACATTTTATGTCATTATGAATATTTATACTAAGAAATAAAATTGCACAACTAAACTTAAGAGGACATTACAGGTTGCAACTTTGAAAAAATCGATTTTTTTTGCATTTTCTCTAACAAAGGGACGCCACGTATTTGGGGTCACCGATTTGGTTGAAATTTTGTCAGATGGTAGGTAACGCAAAAGAAGTAATACAAATTTTGCCGTTTTATGCACTTCTCAAGGAAATTCGAGAAAATCGCGTTCAAAGTTTTCACATGATATTTTGTAGATAAAAAAAAATGATGCTATTCAAAGCGGCGGCATAGCGCAGTGGATTGAGAGCTGGCGTACGAGCTCAATGGTTGTGAGAGTCCCCCCTCCCGTTCCGTTCCTTTTTTCTCCTGTATAAATTTTTTTTTGATTATTTTATTGCACTTAAAGATAAAAATTTGATAAATTTTATAATATTTGTGAAATTTATGTAATAGAAAATTTGTTAAATTTAATTATTCCTGCTGTTTTTATTCTCTTCTATTTAATTTTTGGACTGAAGCGCCACTATAAATAAAATAAAACAAAGTAAAACGCCACCATAATAAGTTTTTTCTCGCCACGTGCAGGCAATACCTACATTTTAAAATTACATTTTCATCGAAATGAATGTGGTGATGGAAAATATCGATATTTCTATGATTCCTGATAAATAAATTAATAGTGAAAATATGCTGCTCTCATTGCAGGAAACCTGTATGTTTTAATCACTTTTATGATATTTAATAATTTATTTAAAATAAAAAAAAACGTCGTACAGAGAAAAAAGGCTGCGGAGTGGGGACTCGAATATCCGACCACTCTGCCCGTACGCCGGCTTGCTATCCACTGCACCATGCTGCCTATTGTAATAGCATCAAATTTTTTTACTACAAGACATGATGTAAAAACTTTGAACACGATTTTCTCGAATTTTCTTGAGAAGTGCATAAAACGGCAAAATTTGTATTATTATTTTTGCGTCACGTACCATCTGACAAAATTTCAGGAAAATCGATGACCCCAACTACGTGGCGTCCCCTTGTAAGCTACATTCATGTAGAATCAACGGCCGAAAGGCCTATGCGATCCGGAAAGTCTTACGGCCCCTACGGCCACTTATACACAGGTACCTCCTGAGCGCTCGGTGGAGCGCCGGTTCCGCAGGGTTATGTTTCATTTTTGGGGGGCCATTTCGATTCAACCATCTTTTATTTTGCAAATTATTATGATTCCGACTACAATTTCTTAATTACAAGTCCGCAACACTCTTATATGTTAAATTTCACGAAAATTGGGAACTGCATCCACCATATTGGATCTGTGGACTCTCATTATTGCAATTTGATAACAAAATCGAGTAAAGATAGTGTCACAACATATTAAGGAATATTTTCGTACACATTGGACAAACGGAAAAATTATTATTGCAGTCGGAACCATTGCGAAAACTTTAAACGCGTTTTTCTCGAAACCTTTTTTTTTAAGGTGTCGTGGATTGCGGTCAAACGACTCGACCAATTGACTTCAAACGAATTGGGCTGAAAACTAGACAAAATTTACTGGATCCTGAACCTATTTTCATTCAATTGTTAAATTTTACTATTTTTTATCACGTTTTAAGCTCGAAAATACAATGAAAATTTCATCACTTTTTTTTCATATGGTCGCAATTTTGTTGTAATTTCCAAAAATTTTCTTGAAGTTAGGTTCAGAACCCAGCAAATCTATTATAGTGTATTGACCAATGTGCGTTTTTTGGTTCGAATGACCAGGAGAGGCCCGGGGCACGATACAGTGGGCACATGTTTCGCCTGCGCGGTGCCAAGATGGCCGCCGTTGCGGCCATGTTTGTGATAATATATAACCCACAAAACGCATGACTACTGATTTTAGTTCTTTCATAAAAAAGTTGACCCACTTTTCAGGCCTACAACCTGTAATGTCCCCTTAATGGCCCGTGGCACGGACAAGCTACTAAAGTTCTGTATTAGGGACTACTAGCAAATATCGTTGCTCCGTAACACCGACAAGCTACTAAGTCTGTATTTGCGAAAAATATCTGGTCTACTAAAAAAGCATAGCACGCTTTGTAGCTTGTTGGTGCTACGGGCAAACGATATTAGCTAGTAGTCCCTCATATAGAACTTTAGTAGTTTGCCCGTGCTACGGGAAATTTGTTTTGGGAAAACGGATGACATGTAAATAACAGTTACACCTAATTTGTGTTTTTCTGCTCCATAGTTCAAAATTAAATAAAAATTTAATCTTAGCGTTTTAAGGTAAATTGATACAGAGAGTAATTATAAGTACATAAAATTAAGATGTATATATCATTTTCTCCATGACAAATGCTTGGCACTTCTCTACTATATACACATTACTCATCTTGCTACACATTTTAAATAAATTATAACCATGCAATTTTCATATTACGAGTTTTATAGTTTTATTTCGGTGACGTTAGTATACCGAGTGCCCAAAAAACAGGCTCACTTCCCAAAAAAAGTTAATCGTTAAAGCAATTATTCATTTTATAGATTTAGATACTACTTCAAAAAGAACTTTTAACTACATGAAAAATGAAAATATTCTATTTCCGGTTTAACCAGAAGTGACCCCAACTTTCTTATTTTAAATGGAACACCTGTATATTTTTCAAAATTTGGATTCTAGGTAATATTCTGAATTCAACCATGTATGAAAAGTACATTTTTCATTATAAACCACGCAAGAAAAATAAAAGTTGTATTAATTATATTCTGTATTCAAATATCTAAGTTGCCTCTGGAAACAATGCACAAAATAAAACAAATTCCATTATGCAAGTATCTATGACAGTAGAGGATTTCTTAGAATTACCTCCTTTAAATGTTTATAATAGAATAATATTTCAGCAAGATGGCGCACCGCCGCATAATGCACGTATTGTTGGAAATGTTTTAAATAACCGTTATGTAAACAATTAGATTGGCACAAATGGTCCAATTAGATGGCCAGTTACATTACTTGTATGGACTTTATATTTTATATTTCCATACTTAAAAAACATAGTATATATAACGCTAACGCCACCAACAACAAATGAAAATTTAATGAAACGAGTAAATCAAGCCATTCGTAGCATTACACCGCAAATCTTACAGAATGCTATGTGAGGAACAATTAGAAGAGTTAATGTTTGTATTCAAGAAAATGGCGGAAATTTTAGTCTAAAGGTTGTGTTTAGGTGAATTCGTTTCTTTTATTTTATATTTTTGATCATAAGTAACATCCATGTTAACTAAAATCAAATTATTAATATAATTGGTTTCTTTTTTTTATGTGGTTTATAATTTTAAAAATGTACTTATTATACATCGTTGATTTCAGAATATTGTGTAGAATCTAAATTTTGAAAAATATATAGGGTGTTCCATTTAAAATGAGAAAGTTGGTGTCACTTCCGGTTAGATCGGAAATAGAATATTTTCACTTTTTATGTAGTTAAACGCGCTTTTTGATGTAGTTTCGAAATCTATAAAATAAATGTAATTACTTTAAAAATAAAAAAAATTTTGGATGAGCCTGTTTTTTGGGCTTCCGGTAATTGATTCAATCTTTTACAAAATTGCTCACAATATAACATCTCGAATATTATTCTATAAAAAATGAATAGATATGAATCCCCTATATTTTAACTTTCTTATGCGAAGTAATAAGTATTTTAATCATGAAATAATGTGATCTTGAGATTTTAACGGAAATATACATTTTGACCTTCCCTGAATCGAGGCTGACTATTTTTGGTCTGTTTGCGTGGGTGTATAAGTGTGAGCACTTTACAGCCTAAGGGCTGCAGGTAAAATTATGAAACTTAAGGCTGAGAATAAATACGATGCTCAGTGCTGGCCGTATCGCTTAGTGATTATGTGACGTCAAAAAAAGGCGATTGCGATTACTCATATGCGATCGAATTATGTTGAGATAGCGGGGAGACAATCGCTTTGGAATGCAGAGTACCGAATTGTTAGAATGACGTCATCTTTAAGTAATGCGAACATCGTAAGATTTTTTTTATTGTTGATAGTTTTTTTAATTAATAAATTCACATGCAAATTTTTTGCTATAATTCGTAATTTTTTTTTTGAATCGCGTGTCATTTCTACAAAAATCAATATTTTTAAAATTGGCTACGTAGTCCGATAGTTTATATATTGCAGATTTATAATCTGTTGTCGTTTTTGTCCTTGTTCAATTAGTGGATGCTCAACACTTTCGCCCGATTAGTGCTACTTCTAAAAACCATCATAGGTTACTAGCGCCCCCAATATCATATATTTATTAATAAAAAAATTCATAATGTAGTTAAATACATGTTTAATAAAAGCATGTAAACGATTTTTATATAAGATGTATATATTCGTCAAAAATAATCTGAAAAAAGACTTTTTTTTCTAGCTCAAGAGTGGCTTAACCCATTAAGGGGGCATTACATGTTGTAGGCCTGAAAAGTGGGTCATCTTTGGAAATTTTTTATGAAAGAACTAAAATCAGTAGAGTTATGCGGTATTGCGGGTTTAATTCATCTATCCTTCCTCTATTATTGACCATTTATTCAACAATATACTATCACAAACATGGCCGCAACGACGGCCATCTTGGCACTGCGCACTCGAAACATGTGCCTACTGTGTCGTGCCCTGGGCCCCTCTTGGCCCATATAATAAATTTGCTGGATCTTGAGCCTAATTTCAAGAAAATTTTTGGAAATCAAAGCAAAATTGCGACCATATGAAAAAAAAGTGATGAAATTTTCATTGTATTTTCGAGCTTAAAACGTGATAAAAAATAGTAAAATTTAACAATTGAATGAAAATAGGTTCAGGATCCAGTAAATTTTGTCTAGTTTTCAGCCCAATTCGTTTGAAGTCAATTGGTCTCGTGAAATTTAACATATAAGAGTGTTGCGGACTTGTAATTAAGAAATTGTAGTCGGAATCATAATAATTTGCAAAATAAAAGATGGTTGAATCGAAATGGCCCCCCAAAAATGAAACATAATAAACCTGCGGAACCGGCACTCCGCTGAGCGCTCGGGAGGTACCTGTGTATATGTGGCCGTAGGGGCCGTAAAACTTTCCGGATCGCATAGGCCTTTCGGCCACTGATTCTACATGAATGTAGCTTTGAAAAAATGCAAAAACAATCGATTTTTTCAAAGTTGCAACCTGTAATGCCCCCTTAAGAAATATATTTAATATAATAATTAAATATATTACAGATAGATTTTTACTTTCTTATACGCAGTATAAGTAAGTATTGTAATCATGAAAATTTTTGATCTCGAGATTTTAACGGAAATATATCTTTTGACCTTCCCTGAATTGAGTCTGACTATTTTTGAGATGACGTCTGTCTGTGTGTGTGTGTGTGTATGTGTGTGAGTCTGTCTGTGTGTATGTGTGCGCTCTACAGCCTAAACGGTAAAAGATACAGTTACGAAACTTCAAACTTAAGATCTTTATGTGCCTGACAAGAAAACCTCCTATTTTGAAAAGAATATTCTAACAGGAAGTGCATGTTTACTCTATTCATTTTTTGCATTTTCTGCTATAACTCAAAAACGGTAGTTTTTACAGCAAAATTTTTAGATTAAAAATAAAAGATATTGATACTTTCCATAACTTTTATTTGAAAATATTTTTTAAAAAAGGTACTGGTTACAAAAAAAAGAGTGTTTCTTCAATATTCTGCTTTAACTCAAAAACGGTAGTACTTACAGCAAAATTAGTAAGAATGAAAATAAAAGGTATTAATATTACGCACAACTTTTATTTGAAAAGTATTTTCAGAAAAGGTACCAGTTACAACAAAAATTAGGTTAATTTCAAAATTACATTCAATACTTCTCACGTCTAGTAGCGGAGGTTAAGTCTTTATACTTGACCTCCGCCAGTAGTTGATCTACTCGCCACGGCATGTCTGTCGCTGATCTACAGACAAGTGTATACTGACGTACAACATAAGGCAGTGCTTAATATTGTAGTGCTGCCTCCGCACTAAAGGTGGCTACTATAATGATGTCATACGCTATGCCACGACTAACTAAAATTTCAGATTCCGTTTTATCTCGATAAGAAATCTGATCTTATATTGAATGGTTCGTGTATTGTTGCCGATTGTTTCATTTGTATACAATTGCGGATATATTTAGCGGACGATATTTTTGTTATGTTTATCAAAATTTCAAATTTTCTTAAAATTAATATAAGATATCTGTGCATAAGTGTGTTAATATACTTTCATATACGCTAATATAATTTCGTACACGCATTTTGGATAGATCGTTAGAATTTATAAAACATTTAAATTTTTCAAAAAATTTTTAATTAAGATGACTAATTAAAATGCGTATAAGAAAGTTCAGTGACAGACACGTCAGCTTTTTTTGTTTATTTTAAAAATTACATTTTCTTGAACTATTCAAACATACATACATAACATTACATCAAATGGGATGGCAGAAAACCCTTTACATTCTTTCACATCTTTACAGTATTTCGCCATTCAACTTTATCCTTACACACTTTCGCTTCACTCAAACTCATTAAATTATTCATACTTGCTCTTGTACTCCGCTTGCTCGCAACTTTTCTTTCAAGCAATTCATGTTTATTCATTTTCTCCGACCTCGCATTCTCACACCCTTCATCTCTTCCACATAAATCTTTTTTTGTTAATCTTTCATTTGACATTCTTTCGATATGGCCATACCAGCTCATTTAACTCGCACCTATTCTACGTACGGCATTTTTTACTATTCAAAATTTGTATATGAATATTCCACTTATCTAAACAAAATACGTCTAAAAAAGTTCATAGCCATATTTTATTATTATTAAAGTTAAATGACGTTAAAATGAAAGTGTGCTTTCAGAGACAAATTTCAATAAACGTTCAGTCCGCGAACATGTTGATACTAAATATGTCATGCTACAATGTTAAAATTTACTTCTAGTAAACATTGTATTATTATTCTTCATATATGAAATATATTGCATAATCCTTATGGTCGCAGACAAGCTAACCATAAAGATATTGAAATTAAGAATCCCCTAGAATAAATACATATATTTTTATCATCATGCCTATTCCCAACTATGGGGTGGCAGAAAACCCTTAACATTCTTTCACATTTCAAATCATATTTATACACATATGGGTTAAACCACATCGTAGTTTCTTTATTTTTCTAATTTATAATATTTGTTCTGACCTTTTGCGCTAAATATATTTCTTTGAATAAATATAAAATGTCAAACTTAAACTATTTAAGTCTGTTTTGTTTTTTTTGATAAACAATTGACAGGCGCAGATGATACGATTTATGTAAAATTAAATATAATATGAAGAAATTTCAAGAGCCATTTTCTTGTTTCCGGAACCGTTTGAGAAAAAAAGTTTCAAATAAAAGTTGTACAAAATGCTTATATCTATTATTATATATTATTATATTTTTCTGTAACTGCAACCGTTTTTGAGTAATTGCAGAAACTTAAAAAAATGACTAGAGTAAACATGCACTTCCGGTCGGAATATGGTTTTCGAAAATAGGAGGTTTTCGTGCCAGGCACATACAAATCTAATGCCCGGTTGCAGTAAACAAAGTTGACACCTTTGTCAACTGACAGTCCGTCAATGTTGACGGCTCCGTCAAATATAATCGGGTTGCACAAATATATTCAGTTGTCAATATTACTGCTGATTAACTAACATTCTTGTCAGTTGTTCATACTAGTGATATAGTAGCTTTTGTATAAAGTTGGTATCATATTTAGTAATAATAAACTTCAGATTCACAAATATTTGAATAAAACGAAAGTGGTAAAACACTATATATTTGCATGAGTTATCGTAGAGTTATCGTAGTGAATATATATATATATATATATATATATATATATATATATATATATATATATATATATATATATATATATATATATATATATATATATATATATTCACTACGATAACTCTACGATAACTCATGCAAATATATAGTGTTTATGTTTATTTATTGTATATATATTTATTTATTTCGTCAAAAGACATTCATATATATTACAGTAGATTTATTTACTGCTCTATAATCACCTATAGGCTGTTGAAATGCACCAGTAGCATAAAAACGCAGCGTAATTAAAATTTAATTCAAAGCGCTCAATGATTTATTTCGCTGAGTTTGAGGCTCTATAAAATGGCCAACTGAACCCAATAGCACCATAACATTTGCTTTGGAGAATCTGTATCAGCACTTGAATTGCAAATCATCAAATTCCTCGAAAAGATTTGATTTCTTCGTATTCTTCTTGGAACGTGCTCACATATATTTTCGTCATCACAGCTAGATAGCTCGTATAATAATGAGACTGACATGTTTAACTTCTTTGAACACCTATTTTTTAATGTTTTTAACTGTTTTCATTCACCAAATTCATTTAATTCAATTATATAAATTTTGACACTCAGCTTAAACAATGCTGATCGCGTAATTAAGTTGACGGCCTGTCAAATTAGAAGTAACAGACAGTTAGGGATGAAAAACTTTTTGTGCAACTGAAATATTCGCTAACAGATTGTTAAATTGAATTTGACAATGTGTTAAGTAATCAATTGTTACAATATTTATAAATTGTTTTGTGCAACGCATACTAGATAGTTGACGGCGCGTTAGGCATTTGACGGACCGTCATGGAGTTGACAAACCTTTGTGCAACTGGGCATTAAGTTTACAATTTCATAATTTTCCCTTTAGCCGTTTGGGCTGTAGAGCGCTCACATACACACACACACACACAGACGGACGTCATTCCAAAAATAGTCGGAATCGATTCAGGGAAGGTCAAAACGTATATTTCCGTTAATATCTCGAGTTCGAAATTTTTCATGATTACAATAGTTACTTATACTGCGTATAAGAAAGTAAAAAGACGGGCTCGCATTCTGACAACATTCATCTCGCCCACGTAAATCTGTTTAGTCAATCTTTCATTCGACATTTTTTCAATATGATTCATATTCTACGTACGACATTTTTATAATATCAAGCTACCCATACACCCACGTATTCCACTTTCTGTCTCCTAGATACACCACAAATACCTCTCAAAATTTTCATTTTCGCTGCAGTCACACGCCAATATTTACTAGCATTACGTCTACGAAGGCACCATTGTACACATAGTCTTGAATCCTTGGAAATATTAAAATTTCTCGCAAACATTCCTAAAATCTTATAATTAAAACGCTTATATGTAATATTTTTACTAACCTTTGAAACGTTTTTTCACTAATTTGAGAACTAACGGTACTTTAGACACCAGAAAAACAAGCCATTTTTGCGAAAATTTCTAGCGATTTCTACTATATTTATTAAAGTAATTTTTGTTAGGCTATAACACTCTTGTGTGGAGGGAAAACATGTTTTTTAACGGTTTTACATACTTTACATATGGAAAATGTGAGTGAGTCCATTGAGTTACCCTTTTTCCAGTTTCGGTTGAACTGATATATAGAAACCAAAAAGATTTCCAATCAGTAAGAACGTGGCTATAGTCCCTACTTGCATTAGTAACTTATATGCGAAAATGCCGAATATTCAAGGAAAAATTTGCCAAAAACTGTACGTTTTTGAGATATTTCAAGCCAATAAAAATAGTAAAAACAAACTATTTGATATAATTCTAGATCGGACCATAGCCACATATTTATAGAATATGTGGTAAGGTAAAGATCGGTTGAAGGGTTTCCAACAAAACTATAACACAGTATGCAAAAACGAAGTTTCGAGAAAAACGCTTTTAAAATGCGTTCGTGCAGAGTAGAGCATATAGAGAACAATTCAATAACGCGCTAAAAAATGCAGAAGGGCTACTTGAATCTTTATAAATTTTATCAGATAACTGCTCAATCTAAATACTTTCGAAAAATGCAAGAAAGCAAAATCGTTTATTTTTTTCTAAATTGATAAAGTAGAATGACCCTTTGACCTAATTTTAAAAACAGAATTTATGAGGATTTTGGAATTGTTTAATCCTTCGTTAATTCTTATTTCCGAAGTGGTTTTTTTCTTGGCAATATGATTGAATTGTTTAAAATAAAACATGGCAGTCGAGTTATTTATATATAAAATATTTTTTGTTTGATTGTTAGATTTATCTCAACGAGTTGATAGTGTCAAAGAAGAAAATTTAAAACTTAGATCTGAAAATCAAGTACTGGGTCAATACATAGAGAATTTGATGTCTGCTTCGAGCGTGTTTCAGTCTACTTCGCCAAAATCAAAAAAGAAGTGAAAGCATCATTGCGATTGAATCATATTGTTCATTTTTCAGAATTACAGCTTCTTAATTTCTTTATACTAAACATTGTACTTCTGTTTTAGTTTTTATAATCAAAGAAGTGTTAAACGAAACTTGTAGGAATGCTATTTTGAGTGATAGGATTGGTTGTTCTTGGTTGCCAGCAGAAAAGCGATTGATGCCTATATGTGTATTCGATTGGAACCGGAAAATTACTTCTAGATGAAAAAAATTATGAAAAATGTTTTATTTCCTCAATGTCTCCAGAAAACCAGTCAGAAAATTATTTCACATCTGACATAAATTGAATGTTACAGAAATAAGACGTTTTCGCATGATTTCTAACCTATATATGTATATCCACTACAACTGAGTTGAATATCTTAGTCATAGATCAAATGTTATTCAAACTTCTGAAGTCGACCAAGAAACAGCCAACAATATGGCTCTCATCATAATTTAAGACCAACCATTTTTATTAATTAATTTTATTAACCGTCAAATATTGGCATTAGGTTAGCATAAATCATTATTAAGAATTAATTTGTAAATGATATATATTATTTTAAATTTGTTGTATAGTTTCATTTATATCGAAGACAAAACACATAAACATGCAAATGTAAACATATAATCGCTTTTTTGAGACTTTTTTTGCGTATATTAAAATTATGCTTTAAATAAACCTTTGACGCTTGTGATGCTCAATTAAAATGATGTTATCATTGCTTTGTTGTGCAACATTCGTTCAATTGAAAATGTTTTATGAAAATGTATGCTATTTAACTATACAATAAATATTAAATTATTAGGATCCCAACAAAATTAATCAGCATGCAGAATATTTTGTAGTGTTCATTCTACTATATTCATATTTGCATATTTATTGTTTAGAATTCAATTTTATGTCCAGAGAACAATTGCTTCATCAACGTATAAGTGCAATATCTCACAATAAATGCACCACCGATTCTCGCCATAGGAATAATAAAATTAAAACCACATTATTCAATGCATTTAGTTTTTTTTAAAATAAATCTCTTTTATTTGACATGAATTTAATACGACCCTGTGTATTTAAAAATTCGTCCAAGTAGGGTGGATCTGGCAGAGGTCCAGGGTTGGACCTACTTGGGGTTGCTTACCTGGTGGGCTGGGCCTGGTAGATCCAGGATTGGACTCACTAGAAGATGCCCATTAGGGAATGCCCGTAATGGAAGCCTACCTTCAGGGTGGACCAGGGTTGGGCCTGCTGGTAATTGACTATCTAACAGGGTGTGCCTGGTAGCTCCAGGATAGGATCTGTTAGATGATGCCCATAAGGGAAGTTTACCATCAGGGTGGACCTGGCAGAGGTTCAGGGTTGGACCTGTTGTGGATGAGCTTGTCGTGGACAAGTATGAACAGGGCTTGAAGGCACTGTATCCATATTCTGTAACCTATCTAATCCTTTGTATAATGTCTTGTGGTATCGATATGACATGTTGTATTTTTCTAATGCAGGTGTGAAGGATTCCAAGGCGACGCCCAAACCTTAGGCGCCGTTATAACGATTGACGTGAGCGTAGGCTGTCGTAGCGTCAAGGCCATTTTAATAGAATAACTTTAATTAGCTTTTGGTATTGCTGGTCATACAAGTGCGCACGTTGATGTTTGCCAGTGTGTGGTCAAAAAGTCGCATGCTTGTGCGTCACGCATGTTTTCCAACTTGACCGGAATACATCAAAGCGCAAACTTGCACTCGCATATAAGATTGTCGGTGTGTGGCCAATCATCACGCTTTATTCGCATACATTGTGAACACAGTGTCTCGCGTATTCTAGGTCAGTTCGCTTTTTTTATTTGTCTTGCAAAGTCTGATTTAAGTGGCCACAGCCTAACGTACTTGTGCGTCATACTTGCTGGTCATACAAGCTCGCATGTGTGTGGTCAAAAAGTCTCAAGCTTGTGCGACGCGCATGTTAAATCACTTATGGTGGGTTTATACAGAAAAAATTAGCGCTACATTTAACATTAACGCTGCATTTTACTAACAAGAAAAACTGTCGTTTATACAGCTAAGCTAACAAAATTAACGCAGGCGCATAATGGTTTCCGTGTTTGACATTTGCTAGTGTCAACTTGTTTTTTGGGCTATACTTTTATGATTTGCGAAAACATTTTTCCTTTTGTGATACATATTTCTTTTAAATAAAAATGGATTCGGAACGTTTTTACAGAGAACATTTGGCTAGTTATTTTGGTTCAGTACCATGGCAAAAATCTCTTATCGAACAAGATTCTATGCCGAAAGACTATTAAATTAAAATGACTGTATTTTAGTTATATTATTTTGGTTCAATACATTAATATAGCTTATTTAGAAGTTATTTCAACTTATGCTAACCTCAGTACCTACCAAAGTCGTATATAACAAATGTGAATTGTGTTTGCGGAAAATAGGAAAAGGAACTGGAAATATTTTTAAATAAAACAATATAATAAAAAGTATTTAACTAATATATTTATATAATTTACTCGCTGTCCACCCCAAATCCTATATCCATAATTTTCTTTTGCCTACGTTTCTTCGAGTTTGGCGACACATTTTTCATTAATACGCCGACGCTTTTTCTAAATATGTCGGAGTCCTTTTCGGTCCTTTTGGCACTATAGTATTCTACCAACGACAGGCATGCACCTTCGATGCTTGCATCTGCAGATGACTCGAATAGTTTTTTCCTCTGTTCACGTCTAAGTATTTCGGTCACTTCGACGTGGCTAACGGGTCCATTCGGTTCATCCAAACACATTGGGGCCGCAGATCCCGAAGCTTCCTTGCCGTCGAGGCGTCTCTCAGTCGCACAGCGAGACCGCAAAGTCGCTCACCAGGATTCACACCCTGGAACTAGAATATATTTAAAATTACAACATCGTCCTATTTTAACTTTTAACAAAAATATATAAATGCATATTACATACCTTTTAGCCCCCTGACTTCGGAAACACTTCTCCATGTATTTTCTTTACCAGTTTTATTGCGGAAGCCTACACATCGCTTATCATACAATATAGCGTATTTTTGACACTATCAATCAATTCACCGTCCATTATGTTAAAATAACAATATTAAACAACAATATAGCAAGTTAACAAAAGCCAATGCAAAAAGAGCACGAAACTGTTCTGACATGTTGTGCTTGTCAACACATGTACACCCGGTCACGCTTGCGCAGATGCGTTTTTCAAACTGAACTGATCTTAGGTAAAGAAAGAACGAGGTTTTGTTCATCTCTCTTAGTAAGAAAGATAAAAGTTGGCCAACTTGTTGGCTTAGCGTTAAAAAGAAATGTAGTCTTAAATTCAGTATAAACAACAACATTGGTTAACATGGTGTTTATCTTTTTCTTAGCCTTAAATGTAGCGTTAATGTTAAATGTAGCGTTAATTTTTTCTGTATAAACCCGGCATTATACTTCGTATAAGAAAGTAAAAAGCGAAGAGAACTAGAATACGCGAGACACTGTATTCCCAATGTATGCGAAGAAAGCGTGATGTTTGGTCACACACCGACAATCCTGTATGCGAGTGCAAGTTTGCGCGTTGATGTGTACAACTTTTATTTGAAACTTTTTTCTCAAACGGTTCCGGAAACAAGAAAATGGCTCTTGAAATTTCTTCATATCACATTTAATTTTACATAAATCGTATCATCTGCGCCTGTCAATTGTTTATCAAAAAAAAACAAAACAGACTTAAGGGGGATTTCCGGTTCAATATTTTCAAAAAATCGATTGTTTTTTTTTGCATGAAATCAAAGCTAAACTTGTCTAGATATTTCGATATAATATTCGACGAATTAGTAGCGGTGCGAGAGCAGCCATCACCGCCAGTCAGCGCACTGCGGAAATGGAGAATTACGAGGATGAAGTAATCTTTTATGGCGCTGGAATTGCTGATTAAATGTAAGTTAACAATTCCAAATCTAACCACAGATTCGTATTCAGCGACCCCAAAAACCCTTGAATCTCGAATTTCATAAATTTTGATGAGTATGAGTTTTTTGGTTCGCCATATTGGATCCGCCATTTTGAATTTTTCAAATTTGACCTCAGATTCGTATTCAGCGACCCGGAAAACCTAGATATTGACTATTGTTTGCAAATTTTCCGCCGAATACTTTGAATTACACAGAAAAAATGTTTCGCAAACTTTAAACGCGTTTTTCTCGAAACTACATTTTTTAAAACTGCGAGCATTCTAGCTTTTGAACGGTTCAACCAATTGACTTCGTTCTTTGCTTCCCTTATTGAAAACACTTTTCTTCATGGAATGAACTAGACTCAAGGAGAAATGTGCAATTTTCGATTTTTCACAGCCTGTCAAAGTCAAAAAATCGACCGAAAAGAACGACTTTTTTTTCAAATGCCCGCCATTTTGTCAAATTTTGAGATTTTTCAAAGATTCTAGTTCATTCCATTCTCTGAACTATACTCTTCAAGAAACTGAGCCGATTTTCTTTCTAGGTGACGATTTGCGACCTCTAGGCTGCTCGCAGTTTTGGGAAGTAACCGCCGGGCAGCCGCCATATTGGACGCCATTTTGGATTTTTGGACTTGAAAAAATTCCCAGTTGTAGAGCAAGAATGAATAAAGATTTGACAAAAAACCCAGGTCCTATTCAGTCAAAAAGAACTATTGCAAAAGGAGTTAGCAAAAATGTTAGAGGAAGGGGTAATCGAGCCATCGGATTCCCCATGGTCCTCACCAGTAGTAATCGTACCAAAAAAATCGGAAAAAGGAGAAAACAAGATAAGGGTTTGCATAGACTTCAGAGGCCTGAATGAAGTAACAAAGAAAGATCACTTCCCAGTAGCAAACATGCAGGAAACGCTCGACCAACTGGGAAACGCGAATTTATTTACGACGCTGGACTTAGCGTCAGGTTACTGGCAAGTAGAATTAGAAGAAAACGACAAGGAAAAAACGCCATTCACCACCGGAGGTCAACACTACCAGTTTACGAAAATGGCGTTTGGACTAGCAAACGCACCAAGCACATTCCAAAGATTAATGAATAGTGTACTGGCAGGATTAACCGGAGAAAGATGTTTAGTGTACCTGGATGATTTGATTATATTTAACGGAGAAGGCATATCAGATCACATTGCTAGATTGACTAAAGTTTTCGACCGTCTGCGAAAAGCAAATCTAAAATTACAACCGAAAAAATGTAAATTCCTAAAAAGTGAAACGAAGTACCTAGGACATGTGATAAGACAACACGGAATTAAGCCGGAACCAGAAAATATTTCTACAATCAGAAACTATCCAATACCAAAATCTGTGAAGGAAATAAGGGCATTCCTAGGACTAGTAGGCTTCTACCGGAGATTCATAACAAGATTTGCGAAAACTGCAGTCCCATTAACTCAATTAACAAAGAAGGATGAAGAATTTACATGGACCAAAGATTGCCAGGAAGCGTTTGAAACATTACGAGAAGCATTATGCACAGAATCGTTATTAGCGCACCCAGACTTTAATAAAGAATTCATCTTATCAACAGACGCAAGTGGATTAGCAGCTAGTGCAATTCTCAGCCAGAAGCAGAACGGGTACGAAAGACCAATTGCATTTGCAAGCAGGCAATTGAACAAGGTGGAAACAAACTACGACACATCGGAAAGAGAGTGTCTAGCTATAATTTGGGGTGTGAAACACTATCGCTGCTATCTGTACGGACGAAAATTTACCATCATAACCGATCATAAACCACTGAAATGGTTAATGTCACTAAAAGATCCGAACTCTCGTCTGATGAGATGGTCTCTACTTCGAATACGAGGTATTGCACAAGCCTGGAAAGAAACATATAAATGCAGATGTGCTGTCACGAATACCAATTAATTCAGTGTCAAACACAGATAATATATATTTACCGATCTGGGACAGAGATAAAATTAAGAAGCTGCAAGGAAATGACGAAGAGATTAGGAAACTCACATCAAAAGAAGGCTTCTTTCAGGACGAAGAAGGATTAAAATTTAAAGAAAAAACAGGAGAAGAGAGAAATCACAAGTTAGTCATACCCAAAGAGATGTCGTTCCAAGTGATACACGACTATCACAATCTGCCGTATGCAGGCCACCAGGCACACGAGAAAACACTAAAAAGAATTAAAGACAAATTTTGGTGGAAGAATATGAACACGGAGATAAAAGAATATTGTGATAAATGTCATTCATGCAATGAGAGGAAGACATCGTCAAACCTAAAACCAGCTCCACTGCAAGTGTTCCAAGAAATAACTGCGCCATTTCAAAAGACGTATTGTAGGCCCATTAGTCACATCCAGAAAAGGGAACAAATACATCTTGACTTTCCAAGACCATTTTTCCAAGTATCCAGAAGCATTTGCGATCCCAGACCAAACAGCAGAAACGATAGCAAGGATATTTGCGCAAGAGATTATTGCCAGACACGGAGCTCCAAGGCAACTTTTAACGGATCAAGGGAAAAATTTTATCTCGAATACGATGAAAAAAGTGTGCAAATTATTTAACATTGAGAAACTGCAAACAACAGCATACCGCCCTCAAACAAATGGAGTGATCGAGAGAAGTCATAGAGTGTTTAAAGATATGTTGTCCCATTTCATAAGCCGAGATCAAACCGATTGGGATGAATGGTTACCATATGTTCTCATGGCATATAGATCAGCGGTACACAAGTCGACAGGAGAGACACCATTCTTCATTATGCATGGCAGAGATATGGAGATGCCCTACGATGACATATCACGACCAAGATTGCTAAAATACGATTATGATGACAACTTTGCGGCCGAATTAAGAGAAAGAATGCGAATTGCGTTTGAACGAGTAAAATCAAAGTTGAAAGAAGCAACGGAACAGCGAAACAAGCAATTTAATAAAAAAGCCGAGCAAACAAATTTTGAAATAGGAGACAAAGTTTATTTTCATGATCCGACAAAAATACAACTAGCACGGACATCAAAAAAATTAGTAAAACCGTGGACAGGGCTGTACCGAATAAAAGAAAAACTGAGTGCAGTGAATTACAGAATTGTTGAGGAAACTGGGAAAAGGAATATGGTAGTGCATGTGAACAGGCTCAAACCATTTAAAGCAGTTATAGAAGAGGTTCAGGAAGAGGAAATAGGAATGGAGAGCTCAACTCAGATCCAGAAAAGAAAAGTACCAACCACGGTAGAATTAGAAGCAATTCACAGGCAGATTGAAGCAGAAGAAAACCATACACTCGCTCCTCAACACTTGTCTTCTCCTAGAATCCATACCCGAAGTAGAGGGCCGGTCACAGAACAGCCCTGTGTCCAGCAAAATTGTATCGCGAAATAGTCAGTAAATTGTGCTCCCAAAGGTAGCAAATTTTTAAAGGGGGAAGGAATGTAAGCATTGCAATTTTAATCAAATTTAGATTGTCGCCTTGTAACTGCAAATTAACCATATTAAATTTTGTAAACAAATCTGTTAAATAGGCGATGTCTGTTTTCCACTTCATTAAATTTTCTTTTAAAATTTTATCTTCAGTATCCAGAAATTCTAAAATAGTCTCAAAGAGTGCAAAAAATCTTGTCAAACATAAGCCTTTCGACAGCCAGCCTACTTCAGTGTGAAGGAGTAATTGATGAAAGTGTTCGTCATTTTCTTCACACAACTGCGCAAATAACCGCGTATTCAACGCTTTGCTTCGGTTTACTGCATTAATGACTAATTGAAGAGATTCATGCAATCTAACACTCAAATTTTTAGCAACTAAATGTTGTCGATGGATGACGTAATGTATTGCTAACACCCCTGACACATTTTGTTTTAAATAGCTTATAAATCCACGATAACGGCCAACCATGGTGCTCCATCTGTAGGGTAAATCGACCAGTAATAGAACAGTTAAGAAAATTCTCTACTTTTTTGAGAAGTAAAAAATATATGGTTAATATATTTATATAATAATTGAAATTTTTTTAAATTTATGTGTTTTATAAAGTTAAAAAAAAAAAAAATTGTTTATTAATGTTTTAGGTAATTTTGTCCACAATTTATAATTTGATGTTAAAATACCAGTAATAGAACGGTGGCTGCTTTTAATAGAACAGTGCTTTCTAGTAATAGAACGGCAAATTATATTATGTTAAATGAACTAGGTAAATCAATAAATAAATAATTTCTATTATAAATTTATTTTTTATTTAATATAGTTTATAAATTTATATATTTTAGCTTGGATTTCCAAAAACTTAGGTATATATTTATAAAAAAAACACTTGCAGTAGCTTTATTTTCTAAATATTTAAATTATAGAGGTTCTATACCTATCTTAAGCTAAATTTAATATTTATAAAGTTCTAAATTATAAATGTAGACAACAATATTATTCTTTATCTATAATGCAAATGATATTTTAATGAAATAATAATTTTTAATCGAAATATTAAAATTACTTATAAATAGGTATTACATCAACATTTTTAATACTTTTCTTGCATTAAAATTTTATGAACAATGAAAAATTTAAATATTTTCTTGTCTTATTTTTTTAGATAAGAATACTTTTCATCTTGTAATTTTTTGTTGTTCAAGTGTACAGGGTGGGGAGAAACAACCTCCCTAGTTTTGCAAGTGAATTAAAGAAAAAGGAGTCGAGATACAAAAAAATTATTTCAATAAAATAAAGTAGTTACATGGCCAGTTTTATCTTATGTAGTTTTAAAAATCATATTGTCTACACACTGCTGCAAGCGACTTCTGAAGTTTCGCATAACCCTTTCAAGCATTTCTTCCGGTATACGGCGAATTTTCGTGCGGTTTGCCTCCTTTAGGGTTTGCAGGTTCCTCGGTCGATGTTTAAAAACTTCTGGTTTGAGAAAACCCCACAGAAAAAAGTCGCACGGGGTCAAATCTGGAGATCGCGCGGGCCACGGAATATCACCTCTCAGGGTGACAAAGTGCGCGGGGAACATTTCCTTCAAAACCAGCATTGATGCCCGCGCTGTGTGGGCTGTGGCCCCGTTCTGCTGAAACCAGACATTATCGAGACCAAGTTCTTCAAGAGCAGGGGCAAAAAAATTCTGGAGCATGTTTACATAGCGCCCAGAATTGACGGTAACTGCCCGATTTCTTTCCTCAAAAAAGTAAGGCCCGATAATCCCTATTCGGGAAACTGCACATCAAACTGTGACACGATCACTATGCAGAGACTTCTCGTGGATCACCCTCGGATTGTTTTCGCACCAATATCGAAAATTTTGTTTATTTACACCGCCAGAAAGATGGAAATGTGCTGGGCGGCGATTACAGACTCCTTTTCAAGTATGTTTGCTTCCACGGCAAAAGCGCGCTGCTCGTTCGTCCACATTGTGTTTACGATTGAATCCTTTTGTAACGCAAACGGCATATCTTCCTGCCGCCATTCACGCCATTCCTACCCTTTTACGACCTCTGCTCGCTTCACAATTCTCTGTTGAAACTAGGGAGGTTGTTTTGCCCCACCTGTATAAGAGGTTTTGGTTCTAATTCTTGATTTTTCACACTTCTTTTTACCCTTTTTATTAACGGTGTCATTTTTTTACCAGTTTTCACTAAAATAAAAATAATTTATTCAAATGAATACAAAAATAAATTAAAGAGGTTATGTTTTCGATTTTTATTTTTTATGAGATAAACCATTTCAGTGTACGTATAATGTAAATAATATATTAACTGATACATTTTTTTGTTATAAAAAATATGTAAAAACATTAATAATCTAACCTCACTTGCTTACTGTCAACGCTGTCGACTTACTGTTCTATTTATAGCAGCGGATGCTCAATAGAAAAACGCTGTACGCATAAAGTATTCTATTATTAGCGCGCTCTTCAAAATTTTAGTTCAATACTAAAACACGTGTTTTTAGAATTTAAAAAAAGTCAATATTAAACATTTGAAATGTTTCGATAAAATATTCATTTAGTTTATTCAACAAGGTAAATATAAAAAAAATACGTTTTTCTAGTAAATATGATTGTAATTGCTTAAGCTATAGTAACCGTAAACTAACTATAAATGGCTGTGAAAAGTACAATGTTAAGATCGCTAAACAGTATTCGCTTTTTTTAATTAATAATTTTAAAAAGGACGTGAAAAACGTTTTTTCTTGTTTAAAACTATATATAAATATTTAAATCTTTGTTATACCTACGCATTTGCACAATTTTAAACGTATACAACCAAGGTTTTGATACCAGTTCTATTACTAGCGTCGTTCCATTACTGGTCTACTTACCCTAGCTACTGATATTATATTTGATAAAGGGACTGCTTTTTCAATGAAGTAATCCTTCAAAACATGAAATATTGATTCACCTTTAGTGTCGGTTGTTAAAGTTCTTGCAAAGAGCAGTTCTTCGTAGATTTCTTGATTCATAATAAAACGAACATATGCCAATAATAATGCTGCATTACCAGGTAAAGTTGACTCGTCCAGTTGTATAGAGAAATGGGTCGTTTGCAAATAATTACACAAGAAGCTTTCAATATCAGAACTCATTTCATCAATACGTCTTTCAACAGTATTGTTGCTTAAGGGAATTCTTTTAATGATATCAGATGCAGGTTTGTGCAAAACAGTTCTTAAAACCTCTTCAACGGCTGGCAAAATTAACTTCTCTCCGATAGTATGCGGTTTTCCGGATTTTGCTATAAGTAACGAGATATTGTAAGACGCCCGCAAACCATCATCGTTTCTTTGTGACATCGAAGCGATCATTCTGTCCATCGTGGGTCTCTTCTGAAGTTTATCTTTGAGTGTTTGAAAGTATTTCAAACCTTTATCTGTTTTATCAGGGTGACATTTTCTCAAATGATCCTGCAGCTTAGATGGTTTCATAGCGTCATTGCCCAAAACTTTGTTGCATAAAAGGCACATAGGCAATTGTTTGTCCGACAATGATGGAATAAAGCCAAGCTTCAAATAATCAACACTGTACTGTCTACATTTCTTTTTAGATTTGGACATGGCATCAGTCATCTGTGGGCAAAATTAATCTATTTAAATAAGACATAAAGCCCAGCAGCTGTATATTAAAAAATCAAAGTCAAATTTAAATCGTGTGGTCTTAGATTTTATGGCAGGCATATGCGTATAACTACGAGTACAAAACTAAAATTTAATAAAAAATAATGTACTTACTTTTCTCCGGCACTCTCAAACAAAATAACACTGATTCACTATAATTTGTGAGATAAACTACCAGTTTATATTTTTTTAAATATTTTCTTAGCACTTTCCTTTTCAAGATTCAGGAAACGAATAAACGTATTTGTCTCACATTCGTATTTATAGAGTGACGAAATGAACAAGTCAGTGCAAGTTCGCGAAGCTCTGAGCAAAGACATTAATAATTACAAAGATGTTTCTCTGAGACTGCGCGTATGCTTGTAACAAGATGATACTGTTATATCATTATGTGCAGGTTTTTACAAGTTCAAAATGTATTGCGACCATAAAGCGAATGCCTACATCCTACAACTCACACAATTTTATAAACATATATAATAAATTCTTTACTTCAAAGGTAATTTTATAATAAATGTATATGTCTTTATATTATAAGATGGTATAATGTAAGTAAATAGGTACTATCAGTGTATGTTGAGATCTACTATCGTGGACCCCCATTTTCATTTCATGGACCCCCAATTTTTTTTTCGCTGACGTTGACCCCTTGCAGGTTGTCATACACCCCTGGGGGTCGATATAGACCACTTTGGGAATCACTGATCAAAATGAAGAAATATTGTTTACTACTAAAACTTTTTTTATTTACCAAAGAATAATTACATTATTTACATATTGTATTTCATTTCACAGTAACAAATTAATATAAAACATGATACAATAAACGTCCGGATAGTAGCCCTCTTGCATTCAATCCAAGGAATGATTGTGGAACCATTTTCTCTAAACTAAATATATTATTTATGGTTGGACATAAAAATCTCAATTCTTACACAATATGGTTTATCCAGTGGTTTCTCGCCTTCATTTTCTGGGAAACATATTAACTTGCACACTAAATTCTTTCCCGAGTGTTTACACTTCAAGTTCGCATATCAATAAATTAACATCTGCAGTGTCATGCACCGAACTTTCTTATATGCTTTTGGATTAAATCACATCCTATTTTCATTACTTTTACTTTCTTATACGCAGTAAGTATTGTAATCATGAAACATTTCGATCTTGACATTTTAACGGAAATATACGTTTTGACCATCCCAGAAACGATTCCGACTATTTTTGGAATGACGTCCGTCTGTGTGTGTGTGTGTGTGTCTGTATGTGTGTGAGTGTGTGAGCGCTCTACAGCCTAGACGGTTGAAGGTAAAATTATGAAACTTCAAACTTAAGATTTGTATTTACCTGGGCAGAAAACCTCTTATTTTTGAAATCAATATTTAAATCGGAAGTGAATGTTTGCTCTAGTCAATTTTTGCGGTTTCTGCAATTTCTCAAAAATGGTTGCACTTACAGAAAAAATTAGGGCTACAAATTATAGATATTAGCATTTTGTATAACTTTTATTTGAAACTTTTTTTCAAAAATAGTACCGGCAATAAAAAAATGGCTATAGAAATTTGTTCTTCTTATAATTATTCTCACATAAATCGTATCAACTATGCTTGTCAATTGTTTAATAGAAAAACAATATTAAATAATTTCTAGTTTGACATTTAATATTCATTCTAAGAAATAATTTAGTGAAGAGGAGTTCCAAAGGTTAGTCAAATATTATAAATTAGAAAAATAGAGTAAATATGATAAGATCTAACCCAAAAGCGTAAAAGAAAGTTCGGTGCATGACACTGCAGATGTTTCTAATTTATAATATTTGTTCTAACCTTTGGTACACTTACATAAATATATTTCTTAGAATAAATATAAAATGTCAAACTTCAAATTATTTAAGTCTGTTTTGGTTTTTTTGATAAGCAATTGACAAGCGCAGAAGATACGATTTATGTTAAAATAAATATAATAAGATGAAATTTCAAGAGCGATTTTCTTGTTTCCGGTACCGTGTGGGTAAAAAAGTTTCAAATAAAAGTTGTACAAAATGCTGATATCTATAATTTGTTTTGTTACAATTTTTCTGTAACTATAACAATTTGTGAGTAATTGCAGAAATTGCAAAATATGACTAGAGTAAACATGCACTTCCGGTCGGAATATTGTTTTCAAAAATAAGATGTTTTCTTGCCAGGCACATACAAAACTTAAGTTTAAAATTGCATAAGTTTCCCTTTAGCCGTTTGGGCTGTAGAGCGCTCACACACGCACACGTGCATGGACGCACACACGCACGCACACAGACAGACACAGGCACACACACGCACAGACGGATGTCATTCCAAAAATTGTCGGACTCGATTCAGGGAAGGTCAAAACGTGTATTTCCGTTGAAATCTCGAGATCGAAATTTTTCATGATTCCAATATTTATTTATACTGCGTATAAGAAAGTAATAAATCAGCGACAGCAATAGTAAAGGGGATTCTTAAAGTTCGATCTATATATAGCATTTGAATTTAAATTTATATATATATACGAACAGAATTTAATTTAAGAAACAAAACGGAAAAATAGAACCACTGAATATTATCAAAAGCAAAAATACAAGAAGCAACAGCAAAGGTTCTTCGAATGCCAATGTCAGAGTGCCATGCACTGAACTTTCTTATACGCATTTGGGTTAAACCATATCGTAGTTTCATTATTTTTTTAATTTATAATATTTGTTCTAACCTTTAGATCGTTGTTTCACTAAATATATTTCTTAGAATAAATATTAAATTTCAAAGTACAAATTAATTAAGTCAATTTTGTTACACAATTGACAGCCGCAGATGATACGATTTATGTAAAAACATATATTATGAGCAGAAATTTATTTCGAAGCCAGTCCTCTTTTTGGAAAAAAAATTCAAACAAAAGTTGTGCTAAATATAAATACATTTAATTTTAGTTCATGCAATTTTTCTGTTACTATAACCATTAATGAGTAATTGCAGAATATGCAAAAAATGACTAGAGTAAACAGGCACTTCCGCTTTGAATATTTATTTCAAAAATAAAAGGTGGAAACCTCAGGCATATGCAAATCTTAAGTTTAAAGTTTCATAATTTTAGCTTCAACCGTTTAGGCTGTAGAGAACACACACACACACACACACACACACTCACACTCACACCCCCATCCACACCCACACCCACACCCACACACACACACACACACAGACGGACGTCATTCTTAAAATAGTCGAAATCGATTTAGAGATGGTCCAAACGTATATTTCCGTTAAAATCTCGAGTATACTGCGTATAACAAAGTAATTAATATCTAACCAAAGTGCGTATAATAAAGTACAGTGCAAGCCACTGCAGATGTTTGTATAATTTATTTTGGTGATTTGAATCATACAGTATTTATTAATGAATTCTAAAACATTTCGTATAAAAGACGATCCAAATTTGTTTTTCGTATTATAAGATGTTTTTGAAATCAGTAACTAAAGGTGAGCCCTATTTATTTTAAATAGTAAATAACATTTCAATGATTAAAATTTCAACTGATACTAAGTAGCATGTTACTGAAACATTTTAGTGTGCTTTGCAATCAAATATCGCGCCCGATGTGATATCACTTTTTCGTATCTTTCTACTCTAGCGCCTGTTGAACAACGGAGAACTATTTGCGAACTATTAAGTGCTATAATCGACGGTCTCTGCACTAGCCTTGTGTTTCATCGCCTGTTTGATGTCCGTGTTCTGCAATGTTGGTGATCTGTTAAATGCGTGCTTTTGTGGTATTTATTTTTAGTTATTGTTTAGAGTTAGCCACTTTTTTTAGGTTATCTTTTAACGCATGACATTTTAACTACAGATGTATCGAAATCAAATATATGATTGTGTTCGTAGTCATTTTCAATATTAAGGTATTCTTCGCACCATGCGACTTACATATCGTGTTTGTAATGCGTTCTCATTTTTAGTGTGTAATTTCGAAACCATATCCAAATCATATTTTCACGAATGTATTCACATAAGAGTTAAACTAAAAACCATGGCCGATTTTGATGCTATATATGAAGAAGAGGACGATGAAGAAAATAGGGAAATTGGAACGATGACATTAGTAGCAGACCCAATTATTATTAGGGGTGCTGGGAATATGACAGTGTAGGTTATCAATTCAAGATTGGATCTCATGTTGCTCGACATGTCATGTTACCTTTTTTTTTACTCTTACAGCTTTGGGTTAAGTAATAAATTTAACGCCGAGTTTCCAAGTGGACTAGTATCTCGTGTTGCACCGGAAGAATTCATAGAGACCTTATCTCGAATAAATGGTATTTTGAAGAAAACCTTACCTGTCAACGTCAAATGGCTCTTTTGTGGCTGTATATGCTGTTGTTGCACATTAGGCTGTTCATTGTGGCCAGTAATTTGCCTTAGTAAGCGAGTAAGTTTATATATATATATATATATATATATATATATATATATATATATATATATATATATATATATATATATATATAGGGTGTAACAACGAAACGAGCTACCTCGAATAACTTCTATGTTATTAAAGATACAATAAAATAGTATAAGACAATCTTATGCAGGACCAAGGGGGACATCCAACTATAAAAGAAAATATTTTTTTAAACCAGTGGTTCTCAAGCAACAACACAGTTATGTTTTTTCAAATGAGATGCTATATATTTTTTAAGCCCATTCGATAGAGTATTTTTTTCTGAATTCCATTATGTATTAGTTTTATACCCTTACATAAGTAAAATATTGAGAAAAATGCGATTGAAAATTGAATAAATTTTATTTTTATAGTTAGTTTTCAGTAGGCTATGAAACAAAATTGAGCAAAATTTACTTTATAAATAGTGTTATAAAGTAAATAACAAATAATTTCATGTATTTAAGCTCAATTTTGTTTCATAGCCTACTGAAAAATAACTATAAAAATAAAATTTATTTAACTTTCAATCGCATTTTTCTCAATATTTTACTTATGTAAGGGTATAAAAATAATACATAATGGAATTCAGAAAAAAATACTCTATCGAATGGGTTTAAAAAATATATAGCATCTCATTTGAAAAAACATAACTTTGTGTTGTTGCTTAAGAACCACTGGTTTAAAAAAATATTTTCTTTTATAGGTGGATGTCCCCCTTGGTCCTGCATAAGATTGTCTTATAATATTTTATTGTATCTTTAATGACATAGAAGTTATTCGAGGTAGCTCGTTTCGCTGTTACACCCTGTATATGGATATATATATATATTTATATATATATATATATATATATATATATATATATATATATATATATATATATATATATATATATATATATATATATATATATATATATATATATATATATATATATATATATATATATATATATATATATAATATATGTATATATATATATATATATATATATATATATATATATATATATAATATATATATATATATATATATATATATATATATATATATATATATATATATATATATATATATATATATATCCATATATATCCATATACATATATCCATGTATATATCCATATATATATATATATCCATGTATATATCCATATATATATATATATATATATATATATATATATATATATATATATATATATATATATATCTATATATATATATATATATATATATATATATATATATCCATATATATATATATATATATATATATATATATATATATATATATATAAATATATATATATATATATATATATATATATATATATATATATATATATATATATATATATATCCATATATATAATTATATCCATATATATATCCATATATATATATATATATATATATATATATATATATATATATATATATATATATATATATATATATATATATATATATATATATATATATAATATATATATATATATATATATATATATATATATATATACATACAGGGTGTAACAGCGAAACGAGCTACCTCGAATAACTTTTATGTTATTAAAGATACAATAAAATAGTATAAGACAATCTTATGCAGGACCAAGGGGGACATCCAACTATAAAAGAAAATATTTTTTTAAACCAGTGGTTCTCAAGTAACAACACAAAGTTATGTTTTTTCAAATGAGATGCTATATATTTTTTAAGCCCATTCGATAGAGTATTTTTTTCTGAATTCCATTATGTATTCGTTTTATACCCTTACATAAGTAAAATATTGAGAAAAATGCGATTGAAAGTTAAAGAAATTTCATTGTTATAGTTACTTTTCAGTAGGCTATGAAACAAAATTGAGCTTAAATACATTAAATTATTTGTTATTTACTTTATAACACTATTTATAAAGTAAATAACAAATAATTTAATGTATTTAATTTATGTTTCGTTGTATTTAAGCTCAATTTTGTTTCATAGCCTACTGAAAAGTAACTATAACAATGAAATTTCTTTAACTTTCTGTTGGGTTTTGGGATCTAATTAATAAATAATAATACAAGTTTTATATTAAATCGTGCTCTTTATTATATCTGCGGTCTCGGAAGGTTTATCTCTACGCTTTACCACTTCCGCATTCTACACAAGACTGCCCAAAAACGTTATGTCGCCAGATCTTAAAAATGACCACATCTGTTTACTATTTTTCTACACATTGGTCCTTATCTTGAAATATGAAACGACCATAAATCTCTTATAAGTGTAACTATAACTTAAGACAAAACCCTTAGACTAAACAGAAACATAATATAGATTAACTTTTGTATATATGCATGGATATTTCAACACGCCCCCCTCAAAAATTAATCGGCATCATCAAATCTTAATTTAAATTCCTTTTTTTATATCTGAGCAGAGACATATATCTTCCTTGCACCTTCTGGGGCTAACTTTACATATGGTCCAACATTCATTGCGTAGGATTAGGGAAACCCAGAAAAACCTAATCAGACCATTTCATTACTCCTAGAATTTACAAGTAATAATATAATTTTCAATTCAATATTATTCTAAACCTTTTCCTGTTCTCAGCTTCACAAATTTGGCTGCTGGTAAAAGCTTTGTTAAAGCATCCGCCAACTGTTTACCTGTTAACACATAATTTAATTTTTATTAAATTTTTCTCAATTTATGTTATTCTATTATTTTATATCTTGTTATTCTATTACCTAGAAAATAGATTGATTCCTTTCAATTCTACTATAGTATATTTACTATACATCAAATAATTTTTTTTTAAACCCTTTCATTTTAGTAATTTTCATTGTTGCAATTACAAAATCATCAACATATAAAACCACATATACATACATTTAGAACTATTTTCTCTATCAAATCGCAAATACATCTATCAGCAAAAGAATTTTCCTTTTAATCCTCCGTATTTAATAGCATGTTCAAAAAAACTTAAAAACAAGCATCTCGCTGCTTCTTTTAGTCCATATAAGGCTTTGTTTAATTTACAGACATGATTTTCTTTAATTGTAACACCTTGAGGAACTTCCATATAAATTTCCTCTTTTAAATTACCATTTAGAAAATCCTTTTTTGTTTTACATCCATATGATGAACTAACAAGTTAAATTGATTTGCAAAGGCTACTATGAATATAAAACTTAAAATCCTTGCAACTAGTGCAAAAGTTTCATTACCATTTTCAAGATATTCTTGAGTGACACCTATTGCAACTATTCGAGCTTTATATCCTAATGAATTTACATATTCATCATTTTTAATAGTAAATAAACATCTACAATCAACTATATTTTTATTTTCAGGCCTTTTTACTAAAGTCCATTTATTATTAATCATAAGAGAGTTTATCTCTTTCTTAATAGCTTGTTCCCATTGGACTATAAACCTTATTCTTAATTTCCTCATATAAAATAAGAATTTTGTACATAATCGATTGCGCAGACATAATATGACCATTTATTTTATTTTCATCATAAGAAATATGCTTTCGATTTTTAATTCTATCCTTCTCCTTAACTCAGAAAATATTTGTTTCATTTCATTATTTTAAATAATGATTCACCTGTGTGTTTTATTATTTTATCATTATCTGATTTATACCTATCAGATTTATTTGACTCAACTACTGATTTTGATTATATACCAGAAATATCAGTTTTATTACAGCAGTTCTACAACCAACCTTTTCACTTTTGAGTCAACTACTGATTTTGATTAAATTTCACAAATATCAGTTTTGTTACATGAGTTCTACAACCAACTCCTTTTTACTTTTGAGTCTACTACTGATTTTGATTCAATTTCAGAAATATCAGTTTTATTACAGAAGTTCTACAACCAACTCCTCTCATTTTTACTTTTGAGTTTACTACTGATTTTGATTCAATTTCAGAAATATCAGTTTTATTACAGGAGTTTTATAACCAACACCTTTCATTATTACTTTTGAGTTTACTACTGATTTTGATTCAATTTCAGAAATATCAGTTTTATTACAGGAGTTTTATAACCAACCCCTTTCATTATTACCATAGGCCATGTTTTCAGAACATTTATTTCATCAGCAATAACGTGCCTAAATGCTACTCATTTTGCAGTTCCCACATCCCATTTTTATTTCCATTTGGTTCTTATACTACCAGTATTCCTTTCCATGAATTTTTCATCATAATCTTTTTTTTACTGGTTTTATCATGCATTTAAACAATTGAACCAAATACTTTATTTGAGGCTTCATATAATGCCACAATTCATATGGTGTTTAACCTTTTCAATACTTGCACCAATTGTCATTGTGCAAACTTTTTTAGTTAACGTTGTTTTCAAACGTTCAACACACCTTTATTCCTGAGGATTCGTGGAACTTGCAAATTAAAGCTAATACCTTTTTCACACAGTAATTATTTACCCCAATCCACAAATATTTTCTTAATATATAAATTTACTATTTTTTTTTAATTAAAATCAACCTCACTCTATTTGCCACAGTCATTAAAAACTGAAAAACATTTAATTTGTGTCAATTTAAATATCTAACACAACAGTGAGTATATTCATCAATAAAAGTAACAAAATAGTTTTTTTTATTTATTATATATTTTAGGAGAATTGATCCGACCACAAACATACGAATGTATAATTAACAATGGTCGCGTTATTTGATTTTTGTCTTTTGCCTTTTAAATGCTAACCGTGTTTGTTCACCAAGTATTTATGCTTCACATAAACCATCATTTGGTGTAACCTGATCTATTTGCCATTTATCATTAATAATATGTTTATTATTTAACTTTAAAGAATTTGCTTTTGCCTATATGACTAAAACTTTGATGTCATATTTCATAATTAATTTATTGGCTTATAGATCTTACTTTATTTATATTTACTTTAAAGTCAATAGCATTTAAATCAAATTGTTCAAAGACTTACCATTTATTACAGTCTTACCACCCTTTGTTTATTTTCATACCACTCTCATCTAAAATGACTTTTAATCCAGAACTTTGCATCCGCGGAACAGATATCAGGGTGTATGGAATTTCTGGACAATACAACATATTCTCCAGTAGTCCTTGATTTTCCATATTGCTGACCACGTTCAATGTTCCCTTCTTCGTTGCTTCAATGAAGACATCATTCTTCGCTACTGACATTTCTTCTGGCAGTTGAATATTGACAAAATTTTCATTTAATTCTTTCCAGCCATAAAAGCAAAACCAGATGACTCGTTCGATGCTTGCTGATTTAATTGAACAGATTGAAGTGTTCTTCTTTGTTATGTATGTTAATTATTAAAAGGTTTAAACGTTTGTCCTTTTAAATAATAACAGCATTCTCATTTAATATGTCCTTCTTTTCACAATGATAACATTTCATTGATGAAGGTTTATTATTTAGTTTAATTTTATTAATATTTCTTTTCTTAAAACACTGATTTTGTTTAACATTAGAATATGCATTTCAAAAATTTTCAACTTGAATTTCTTTAGCACTAGTATCATTGCACTCATTTGATAATTTCACTTCATGATCTAATAGTCTTGTTTTCACATAAGCTTATGTTATATTAACTTCAGATAGATTTTCGATTGCAATTATCACACCATCATAAGATTTGACTTTATTAAAGATGTATCGCAAGCCTTCACAAATCCAAGAATAGAATCCGATAAA
>OX063288.1:16925437-16952937 GCA_944039245.1 Nebria salina
AATACCCTAGAACTCCAAGGAAAATGTAAGTATT
The DNA here is from genome assembly GCA_944039245.1 of Nebria salina. Lineage (NCBI taxonomy): Eukaryota > Metazoa > Arthropoda > Insecta > Coleoptera > Carabidae > Nebria > Nebria salina. Next base: position 16,925,472 of record OX063288.1, read on the forward strand.
GAAACTAATGAATTATTTTATAAGGACTATTTAATAAATATCAAAATAATCAGTATTCCATTCCACAAAATTCAATCTGAAAAATCGCAATAGTGTCAAAATCAATTTCTAAATTAAAACATCTGCAGTGTCATGCACCGAACTTTCTTATACGCATATGGGTTAAACCATATTGTAGTTACATTATTTTTCTAATTTATAATATTTGTTCTAACCTTTAGATCGCTTTTACAGTAAATATATTTCTTAGAATAAATATAAAATGTCAAACTTCAAATTATTTAAGTCTATTTTGTTAAACAATTGACAGGCGCAGATAATACGATTTATGTAAAAATATATATAATAAGCAAAAATTTAATTTGAAAACAGTACTCTTTTTGGAAAATATATTCAAACAAAAGTTGTGCTAAATAGAAATACCTTTAATTTTTGCTCATGCAATTTTTCTGTAACTGTAACCATTTTTGAGTAATTACAGAAATTGCAAAAAATGACTAGTGTAAACAGGCACTTCCGCTTTGAATATGTTTTTCAAAAATAGGAGGTGCACACCTCAGGCATATGAAAATCTTAAGTTTAAAGTTTCATAATTTTAGCTTCAACCGTTCAGGCTGTAGAGAACATACACACACACACACACACACAGAGAGACACACACACACACAGACAGATGTCATTCCAAAAATAGTCGGGCAAAACGTATATTTCCGTTAAAATCTCGAGATCGAAATTTTTCATGATTACAATACAAAGTAAAAGCATTATTTGGAGTTTTATTTATTGATTATTTTTTATTTATATACTTGGACAAACTTGGGAACACGGAGTCATCTTCAAGCAGCGGTTGCAGCATTATCTCGTTTAAAGATGAAAATGTACAAGACAATACTAATTTGCAGGAGATAGAACCAGGACCTTCACAGCCAAAAAAAGGAGAGGCAAGCAAAATATAATAACTACAAAACTCGTTGGGGCTTTGGATAGGTGCAAAATAACTGATATAGAGGCCGTTCATATTCTGACTGCAACTGCTGAAGCCTTAGGGCACGATATAAATAATTTATTTATAAATAGATCGTGTATTCAACGATCTCGACAAAAGTTTCGGCGAGAACGAGTTGGTTTCATTAGAGAACAACTGAAAGAGTTTGATTTAAAGAACACTATTCTACATTGGGATGGAAAACTGCTTCCAAGTTTGACCGGCAAAGATATTATTGATAGACTTGCTGTAGTAATTTCAAACGGACATTTTGAGAAATTTCTTGCAATTCCTCCATTACTAGGTGGAACGGCGAAATATCAAGCATCTGCAATTCATGGCACGCTCATTGATTGGAACCTTCAAGATTCGATAAGTGCATTATCTTTCGATACGACTGCTGTAAATACTGGTCATTTGAATGGAACGTGTATATTATTGGAACAGCTCATGGAAAATCGACTGGCAAAGACGTTCCAATGTTTAAACGCTTTCAACAATCATGGAAGAAGATAAACCAACATAATTTCAAAGCAGGAATCGAAAACGAAAACGTTAGAGAAAGTTTAAAATTCGAATCAGCACAAATACTTTTGTTCGTGAAAGATACTTTAAAACAGTCTCAGCCTCGTGACGACTATAGAGAATTTTTGGAATTAACTGCAATTTTTCTCGGTGAATTTCCAACTAAAACATCTCCTTTCCGTCTTCTAGGTGCCTTTCACCATGCGAGGTGGATGACAAAAGCTAAAAATAGTCTTACTTCGGGAAGAATTTAGTTTAACGGTGAATGAAACAAATGCGCTGTGCAACATTTGTATTTTCCTCGTCAAAGCTTGGTTTAGCGCTCATTTAGCCACCGCTGCTCCTTATCACGATCTACAATTTTTCAAGACTGTACAATTACAAAATAATCAATGCCGATATTTCCAAAAGTGCATTTAATAAATTTCGTAACCATTTATGGTACTTAAGCCCCGAAGCTACTGCGCTCGCATTTTTCGATAAGAATGTTCCGTTGGAATCCAAAAGCAAAATGGTACGACATCTGCTGGCTGGCAGAACCGAGTTTGCACCGGATAATTTACAAAATAAGCGCATTGAAATAAAGGAAACGGAAATATCAGAGTTCTTAGAAAAAAGAATTGAACATTTTATCTCCTACCAAACAACACAATTTTTTAAACGATTTGAATTATTAGATGACTTCCTACAAGAAGATCCATCAGTTTGGAATAAACATAACAATTATAAAAAAGCCCTTGACGTTGTAGAAAAGCTACGAGTAGTGAATGATACGGCAGAGAGAGGAATAAAATTAATAGAGGATTACAATAAAATTTTAACTAATAATGAAGAGCAGAAGCAATTTTGTTGTTTTGCAAGTTGTAAGCGATTATAGAAGTTGATTTCCCGATAGTAAAAAACAAACATTAATGAAAAATTAATATTAAAAATATGTTATGTTTATAAATATGTTGTTATGTTGTTATTATACTTTTCAAAAATAAAGAATTATATTTCAGCTACAATAGTGAGCCATAAATAAATTGTAATTTATCTTAACTAATAGTGTATTCCTAAATTGAATCGCGGTTCGGTTACGGTGATCGCGGTTCAAAATTTTCAGGATGACATTTCGGAACGCTTTGACCTTGGTTTTGTCGGTAAATTAGTAATTTGCTGCCAATTCGTTTAAACAGTTTGATCTTTTATCCGCATAAAACATAAAACAATATGGATGAGTGGGATTTTTTTTAATTTATTGATTTTATAGATTTTACATCCACAGCACAATCGGCACAATCACAAATATAATAGGTTATGTTTTTAGTTTTGACAACTGGACCAGTGCAACCGCCGAATAAGCGCGGTTGCGGCGGTCAGCTAAAAGTGACCAGATACTTCAGGAACCGCGTACAATAATCTAACCGGTTCTTGAAAAATCGAACCGTGGTCACCGCGGTCCAATTTAGGAATATACTATAATTTTGAAATAGAACATACGTATACATACATATATATACACACATACATATACATACATACATATACATACATACATATACATACATACATATACATACATATACATTCATACATACATACATACATACATACATACATACATACATACATACATACATACATACATACATACATACACACACACACACACACACACACACACACACACACACACACACACACACACACACACACACACACACACACACACACACACACACACACACACACACACACACACATACATACATACATACATACATACATACATACATACATACATACATACATACATACATACATACATACATACATACATACATACATACATACATACATACATACATACATACATACATACATACATACATACATACATACATACATACATACATACATACATACATACATACATACATACATACATACATACATACATACATACATACATACATACATACATACATACATACATACATACATACATACATACATACATACATACATACATACATACATACATACATACATACATACATACATACATACATACATACATACATACATACATACATACATACATACATACATACATACATACATACATACATACATACATACATACATACATACATACATACATACATACATACATACATACATACATACATACATACATACATACATACATACATACATACATACATACATACATACATACATACATACATACATACATACATACATACATACATACATACATACATACATACATACATACATACATACATACATACATACATACATACATACATACATACATACATACATACATACATACATACATACATACATACATACATACATACATACATACATACATACATACATACATACATACATACATACATACATACATACATACATACATACATACATACATACATACATACATACATACATACATACATACATACATACATACATACATACATACATACATACATACATACATACATACATACATACATACATACATACATACATACATACATACATACATACATACATACATACATACATACATACATACATACATACATACATACATACATACATACATACATACATACATACATACATACATACATACATACATACATACATACATACATACATACATACATACATACATACATACATACATACATACATACATACATACATACATACATACATACATACATACATACATACATACATACATACATACATACATACATACATACATACATACATACATACATACATACATACATACATACATACATACATACATACATACATACATACATACATACATACATACATACATACATACATACATACATACATACATACATACATACATACATACATACATACATACATACATACATACATACATACATACATACATACATACATACATACATACATACATACATACATACATACATACATACATACATACATACATACATACATACATACATACATACATACATACATACATACATACATACATACATACATACATACATACATACATACATACATACATACATACATACATACATACATACATACATACATACATACATACATACATACATACATACATACATACATACATACATACATACATACATACATACATACATACATACATACATACATACATACATACATACATACATACATACATACATACATACATACATACATACATACATACATACATACATACATACATACATACATACATACATACATACATACATACATACATACATACATACATACATACATACATACATACATACATACATACATACATACATACATACATACATACATACATACATACATACATACATACATACATACATACATACATACATACATACATACATACATACATACATACATACATACATATATATATATATATATATATATATATATATATATATATATATATATATATATAAGGTTCCGCCATTTCACAAAAGTTGGCGTCACCAGTAAGTTAAATGTGTCATATGTAATACGTCATTATCGTAAGGTTGGACATCTGTCAACAACATAACCTTAAAATATTTGTGATTTTTTTATCAGCATAATTTTAGTGTGTGAAAATGTCGAGTTTTCAGCCGAATAAGCGTCATTTGCGGGAACATTTGATTTACTTCTTCAATTTGAACTTGTACAAGAAATCTATGCGCCTCAGCTGCAGATTTCTTCAAATTCTTAATGAGGTTTTGGAGAAGGGACGACAACCACGCTGTTGTAATTGTGGTGAACGTAGACATTTACGCAGTCGCTGCGATAGACCGCAACAGGGAAGACCAACCAAATTTGACAAGCGACAGGAAAAACTAAAGCGGGTCTAAGCGAAAGGGCAAACGTCGACCCGTAACAATAAACCATTGTCGCATCCTTACAACGCCAGTCAAATAGCATCTTTGTGGATGGCATTGTAGATGTCCAGCCAGTGTCCATATTATTAGATATGGGGGCGACGAAGGCTATTGTAAGGCCCGATTTAATAAATAAATCAAGACAACTTATACCAACCAAATGGCGACTCCGTACTGCGACAGGAGACTTGGCAAAGACTTTCGGCGAAATTAGTCTTACCATAAATTTCGGAAACGCTTCAATTAATCATTGTGTTCTGGTAGCCGATATCGAGGAAAAGTTCATTCTCGGAATGGACATCATGAATGAGTTTCGATTCAAACTGGATTTGAAGTGTGGCGTGATGAGCATCAACGAGGAGGAATTTGTTATACACCCGCGAGACAGTACCGTAGTACGAGTGATCCTCGGTGAAGTCGCCATTTTATCGAACCGAACTGACACAATTGCGATGGTCTGCCTCAATGGCGATTCCACCATGGCAATGTCATTATGATAGAGACAGAAATCGGTTTAGATGAGACTAAATCAATGCGAAGAGAAAATACCAGTTCGCCTGATGAATATCAATTATCACCAGGTGACGTTAAAAAAAGGTACCGTCCTTGGATATTGTACGCCAGTGTCCTCTGTCGTCCGCAATATGGAACCGGTTAAAATCAAGAACCCAACAAACAAAATTCCTAAACACCTATCCAAACTGTAATGATCGGAGAGCTATAGTTATATAAAATTTCAATTTTTTTTGTCTAATTTGTAAAATTATTGTTAAGACGGAACAACGTAACATAGATCCGCGGATTTTATATCTTACCTACATTTCATGTCAATCAAATTTACTCTCGACTTTGCTGTACAAGTATTATCTATTTAAATATTCTAATTATCTTAGTTTTCTTGATAACGTGATACATTTTTTCGTCAAAATATTTACTTATTGTCGTCCGTACTTAGGGTATGGTGAGAGAATAAGTAAATATTTTTCATAAGTTTGTTATCTAGCATTTAAGGAATATTACTCATTAAGAATATGGGTGGTCTTCGAACCGGGACGATAACGGATAGATCGGAGTAGGGAGATCGAGACGGAAGAGATCGAAAAACGGGAGTCGGTGGAGACAGTTGACGGCAAGAGGTGGAGGGCTTTTTGCTTGTTACGAGATCGAGTAGTTAGAATAATATTAGGACTATTAGTTTGTAAGTGCGTATATCTGTTCAGAACAATTATTATAAACATATATCTGCATCTATATTTGTCGGGAAATAAATGCAAAATATACGAAGGGAGTTGACATTACATTATTTCTATGGTGCTCCTGATATACTTGAACAATGGGTTAAATGTGAGTGAATTCGTGATATATATATAAAATACCTACATCTCTTCACGAAGACAGCGAACTATCAGGTTCATTCATCACTATAGCGACCAAACTGAGGTTTTGAGGTATGTAGTTTGAAGGTATTTAGAGTTTGGAGTATCATATTGCTGGTGTCCGACGCAAGCTCACATACAAGAACTCACGTGCATAATTTGTCCGGGTTCGAACCCCGGTGGTGGCAGCGATAATAATAATAAGTAGCTCGAGAATTATTACAAAACTGTGTTCAACGGCTGGCGAAGATTTGACTGCTGGTCAAAAGAAAAAAACCAGACAATTAATTTGCTAATATCAAGATGTTTTCGAAGCCACAGGAAGAACCAACATTGTCCAACGAAAAATAGATCCATAGACCCATACGAGATTACCACTTGCTAAACGTGAGGAAGCGGAACGAATTATTCGTGAAATGAGTCAGGAAGGTGTGATCGAACCTTCCAGTGGACCGTGGGCTCCACCAGTGGTGATGGTTAAAAAGAAAGACGGCTCGACTCGTTTTTGCGTGAACTACAGACGACTTAACGACGTAACAAAGAAGGATAGTTACCCACTTCCACGTATAGATGACAGCTTGGACACGTTAGCTGGTTCCAAGTTATTCTCCACATTGGATCTAAAAAGTGGATATTGGCAAGTTGGATTATCACCTAAAGACCGGAAGAAGTCTGCATTTATCAACGGCTCGGGACTTTGGTAATTCACAGTTATGCCGTTCGGTTTGTGTAACGTCCCGGCAACATTTGAATGATTGATGGAGACAATCTTAAATGGGTTATCGTGGAAGACATGTCTAGTGTACCTAGACGACATTATTGTAGTCGGTAAGACTTGCGAAGACCAAATGAAAAACCTGGTAGAAGTTTTGCAGAGACTACGATCGGCCAACCTAAAGCTTAGTCACAAATATTCAAATATTTGTACGGCCGGAAATTCTTATTGCGTACAAATCATGCTGCCTTGAAGTGGCTTATGCTATTTAAAAATCCTAAGGGACAGGTTGCCAGATGGATCGAAGGGCTGCAAGAATACAACTTTGACATACAGCATCAAGCGGGGAATAAACATCAAATTGCCGATATTTTATCCTGAAGACCGTGTCCAACAGATTGTAAGCACTGTAGTAGAGCTGAAGAAAAAGTAAGCTCTGTGCTCAGAACAACTGTTGTGGATGATAAATGACAGCCCGAGAAGATTAAAGAAGACCAAGGGTGTAACATAGTTGGTAACACTGTGTGAACCAAGGACACACTGCTAGAGACTGTGTTAAGAAATCTTTGATAAAAATAAATGTTGTCCTAAACTTTAATAATAATAATAGTTAGCATTCATAATACCGAATATTACATGGCGCAGTCAATAAGTGCTAGATAATATCAAGAAAGAATCAGTTCTACGGATGACTTATTAAAAAAAAAAAAAAACCAACACGTGATTAAAATCATGGAATCATTTAACCCACCTATGAATCTCATATTGAGTGGTAATGTTTGTGAGAATTGGCGTAAGTTTAAACAAAGCTTCAAATATTTTATGATGGCCACGGGCTATGATAAAAAAGAAACGGATATCAAGGTAGCAATGCTCTTAAATGTAATAGGAGAAGAGGTGGTTGACGTTTTCAATACATTTGATCTAAGGGCTGACCAAATGAAAGATTATGATCACGTTTTACAGAAATTTTAAGATTATTGTGTACCGAAGAAGATTGTTGTGTATGAAAGATTTGTATTTGCTAAGAGAAATCAAAACGAAGGTGAGTGTTTCGACTTTACTGTCAGTAAAAGGTTATTAAAGTTTTGTGAGTTTGGTAAACATGAGCAGTCAATCCTCCGAGACAGAATTGTTTTTGGGGTGCGTGATTGTGAAACACAGGCAAAATTAGTTCTAATTAAAGATTTGAATTTAGAGAATGCTATTGAATATTGCAAAACAACAGAAATAATGAAAACACAAACAAAAGACAAGATAGCTTGAGTGTCAACAAAGTGAATACAAACAAAAATAACAAAATTGCGCCAAAAACACAAAAAAATTGGGTTTCAAGAAATACTAGTGCATCTTATAAAACTAATAGTGATGTGAATGATGGTCTGTACTGGTGTAAAAAGTGTAATAGTGAACATGGAAGAAGAAGCTGTCCTGCATATGGAAAAAAAATGTAACAATTGTGGACAAAAGAATCACTATGCAGTGGGTTGCAGAAACAGAAAAATACGAGAAGTAGGCGAGAATGAAGAATCGGACAGTGAGAACGAATTTGGCATTAATAGTATTTATAGTAAGAATGTTAATATTATAAGCTCTTGGCATCAAAAAATGTTAATGATCAACCAGTTTAATTTAAACTAGATACTGGTGCTGATGTGAATATTATATCAAACAAAAATTTTAAGAGTCTCAATTGGAATGTAAAATTTAAGAACACTAATTTGTCATTGGAAACATATGGTGGGTTCAAAGTCATACAACTAGGCACTATAGAGTTAAGATGCAAATATTTAAATAAAGAGGTAGTACAAGAATTTGTAATTGTAGACAACAATGCGAAACCAGTTTTGGGATTGGAGTCTTTTATAAAGTTAAATCTTGGGAAACGGGCTGAGATCAATACATTGAGTAGTAAAAAAAGTAATTTCATAATTGAAAATAAAGATATATTGGCAGGATTAGGCGAATTTAAAGATATATGTTAAGTTAGACTACAAGAAAATTGCAAGCCCGTTGTTAGGCCTCCTCGACGAGTGCCCCTGGCAATCAAAGATCGATTTAAAAGTAAACTAATAGAATTAGATAAAAAAGAAATTTATTAGTAAGGTTGAAGAACCAGGTGAGTGGCCAGCAATTTAGTTATAATTGAAAAAAAAAACACTCAGATTATGTTAAGATCTGCAAGATTTAAATTTGTATATTAAGGGGTTAGTACTCCTTTGAACTTTCAAAAAATCGTTTTTTTTTGGGCTTAAAAAATTCCTTGGGGTGTCTACTTTATTGTAAACTTTACCCGAAGTCCGCCAACAGCTCCGTTAAAAAGTTACAGGCCAATTAGTGGCCCTGTGTCCCGGCGGTCCGCATGCAGTCCCAAAACTTCAAACGCGATTATCTCGAAACCACTTTTTTCAAACTGGTGGGACATCTACCGTCGGAACGGGTTATCCGATTTAATTGATTGTTCGAGTTCCGAGTTCTTCCCTAAATCATCTGTCGAGGTACATATTCGTTTTTCGATTGGTTGAAAAATGGCTTTTTGGTGCACGCTTTTATCTCAATTTTCGGGAGCGAAAAACCAACTTTATTTTTCAACATTTCTCAAAACCCCTATGTACTTTGACAGAAAATCTATCTAAGAACCTGGACCACCTGGAGATGTCCCACCAGTAAGCGCAGTTCGGGCTGCAGCGTCGCGCTGCACCTGGTGCAGCGGCTACGGGAGTGACTTAAACATCGCAAAAAAAATGTAAATTAAAGAAGAAATTTCAATAAAGATTGTTGTGTTTTCCGTTTTCCAATGGGTTGTTATTTGTTCTTAAAAAAAAATCGCAAAAAACGCCTTGTTTTTTGGCCTCAAAGGAGTACTAACCCCTTAAGAAAGAAAATATGTGAATTCCAATGCTAGGGGAATTAACGAGCAAATTATATAATAATAAATACTTTACGGTGTTAGACCTCTAGGATGGTTTCTGGCTTGTTGAATTGGATAAAGAGTCCAGTATGTTGTGCACATTCAGTTCTCCGTTCGGTTGCTAGAAATTCAACAGGCTACCATTTGGACTGAAAATGGCACCTAAATATTTTCAGAAAACGTATACAATTTTTTTTTATATTCCTGGTGTCATAATTTACTTTGATGACATTGATACTATGTTGAAGTTGGAAGTTGAGCTAGCAAAAGAGCTGAATGTAAAAATGTAATAAAAATAAGTTGCAATATAGAGTAGAAAATGTTAAATATTTAGGCCATAGATTCTCTAGTAAGGGTCTAAAAAGCAATTGCAAAGATTTCTTAGTGTAGTTAATTATTTAGGACAATATCTACCAAATTTATCGGAAATAACTACAGATAATAACTAAAAACAGCTATTGTTTATGCACCTATCTTAGCGAATTTTAATGAAACTAAAGAAATAACAATTCAGTGTGATGCTTCGCAAAATGGAGCTGGTTGTTGTCTTATGCAGGAAGGTCAGCCTAGACTTCAAAGAATGAAATTAAAACTAATGAAATATGATTTAAAAATTATATATTTACCGGGAAAATATATGCATGTAGCAGATGCATTATCGAGGGCATTTCTTAAAAATGAGTCTGACAATGAAGCAAAATGCTTGACAGAAATTGTACACACACTTAGTTTAAATTTAAATACAACAAAAAGAAAAGAGTTTGTTAAAGCCACGGAAATGGACCCGGCATTAATGAAAATCCGAGAATACTATTTTAATGGCTGGCCAAAACAAAGAAAATATGTACATGTATTAGCTCAGAAGTTTTTTAAATTAAGACAAAATATTACGATTTAGATAATTTGGTGTTCTTAAATCACAAAATTATAATTTCGAGTGCACTTAACACATATTCATACTTAACTTATTACATGAATCGCATTTAGGAATTGAGAAAACTCGAACTAGAGCAAGGCAGGTAGTGTGTAGTAGTAGTGTACTGGCCAGAAATCAATAATGACATTGAAAATTTAATCTCTAAATGCAGTATTTGTGAACGTTATCGCAGTAGAAATATCAAAGAGCCATTACTATCACATGATATTCCAGAATTACCATTTAACAAAATTGCTTCTGACATACTCGAATTTAAGGGATAGAATTTTTTAGTTATACAAGACTATTTGTTACAATGGTTGGAAGTAATTCCACTAACGAACAAAAATACAACAACATTAATTGAAAAATTTAAACAAGTGTTTTCAAATTTCGGTATACTCGTATCAGAGCAAATGATAGCGGACAATATGCCATATGGTTCATTTGAATTTAGACAGTTTGCCCGAGACTGGAATTTTGAAATAATAACTAGTTCACCTCGTTATCCCAAAAGTAACGGCCTAGCGGAAAGAGCTGGTCAAACTGCAAATGTTATATTGAGAAAATGTGACACGATGAACAGTAATATATACATAGCGTTACTTGAATATCGTAACACCCCTATATGTGGGTTGGAAGTACCGCAATGCAAGTATTAATGTCAAGACGTGCTAGAACTAAAATCCCAATAGCAGCAATTTTATTACAACCCAAAGTTGTAACTGGAATTAATAACAAACTGAAAAACCGACAATTACAACAGAAAAAATATTACGATCAACATGTCAAAGTCAAAGATAACTTCAAACAAGGAATAAATGTGTAGTGCTATACAAAGATATTACGGGGGCATTACAGGTTGTAGGCCTGAAAAGTGGGTTAAATTTGGGAAATTTTTATGAAAGAACTAAAATCAGTCGAATCATGTGATTTTGCGGGTTTAATTCATCTATCCTTACTCCATTATTGACCATTAATTCAACAATATTTTATCACAAACATGGCCGCTAGGGCGGCCATCTTGGCACCGAGCACGCGAAACATGTGCCCACTGTGTCGTGGCCCGGGCCCCTCCTGGTCATCTAAACCGAAAAACGCACATTGGTCAGTAAACTATAATAGATTTTCTGGATCCTGAACCTAATTTCTAAACAATTTTTGGGAATAACAGCAAAATTGCGACCATTTGAAAAAAAGTGATGAAATTTACATTGTTTTTTCGAGCTTAAAACGTGATAAAACATCTGCAATATCATGCACCGAATTTTCTTTTACGCTTTTGGGTTAAATCACATCCTATTTCCATTATTTTTATAATATATAATATTTGTTCTAACCTCAGGAACACTATTACACTAAATATATTTCTTATAATAAATATAAAATATCAAACTTAAGTCCGTTTTTTTTTTGATAAACAATTGACAGGCGCAGATGATACGATTTATGTAAAAATAAATATAATGAGAAGAAATTTCAAGAGCCATTTTCTTATTTCCGGTACCGTTTGGAAAAAAAGTTTCAAATAAAAGTTGTACAAAATACTGATATCTATATTTACTATCATAATAATTTTTCTGTAACTGCAACTATTTTTGAGTAATTGCAGAAACTGCAAAAAATGACTAGAGGAAACATACACTTCCGGTCGGAATATTGTTTTCAAAAATAGGAGGTTTTCTTGCCAGGCACATACAAATCTTAATTTTAAAATTTCATAATTTTCCCTTTAGCCGTTTGGGCTGTAGAGCGCTCACATACACACACACACTCACAGACAGACGTCATTCCAACAAATAGTCGGAATCGATTCAGGGAAGGTCAAAACATATATTTCCGTTAAAATCTCGAGATCGAAATTTTTCATGATAACAATACTTACTTATACTGCGTATAAGAAAGTAAAAAATAACAATAATTGAATGAAAATAGGTTCAGGATCCAGTAAATTTTGTCTAGTTTTTAGCCCAATTTGTTTCAAGTCAATTGGTGTAGTCGTTTGACGCACAGTAAAAAAAAAAGATTTCGAGAAAAACGCGTTTAAAGTTTTCGCAATGGTTCCGACTGCAATAATAATTTTTTCGTGTGTCCAATGTGGACGAAAATATTCCATTATTTATTGTGACACTATATTTACTCAATTTTGTTATCAAATTGCAATAATAAGAGTCTACAGATCCAATATAAGATTGTGTGTATAAGATGATGTCAACAAAAGCATTTCCAAATTCTCGTGAAATTGAACAAATAAGCGTGTTGCGGGCTTGTAATTAAGAAATTGGAGTCGGAATCATAATAATTTGCAAAATAAAAGATGATTGAATCGAAATGGCCCCCCAAAAATGAAAAATAACCCTGCAGAACCGGTGCTCCGCTGAACGCTCGGGAGGTACCTGTGTATAAGTGGCCGTAGGGGCCGTAAAACTTTCCGGATCGCATAGGCCTTTCGGCCACTGATTCTAAATGAATGTAGCTTTGAAAAATTACAAAAAAAAGGATTTTTTTCAAAGTTGCAATCTGAAATGCCCCCTTAAATGGGAATCTGCTAAAATATTGACGAAACATTACACTCCAAGGTCATATATCATACAAGATCAAAAGGGTCAAGTGTCACGCAGGAACTCAAGACACCTAAGAAAATCAGTAAATAAATATAACTTAGAGTCAACACCAGATCCTGACATCACCGAAGATGACAATTCCTGAGCAAAAGATACTGTTTTAAATGACATACAGAACGAAATAAAAAATGCAGCTCCTTCATCACATTACACTACTCGTAGTGGAAGAACAGTAAAACCTCCTATTAGATATGAATCGTCATTATAAATTTAAACTAATAATAATAATTAAATGTAAACTAAAATAATAACAAAATTAACTAATATAGCTTAAATGGGGAGATGTAACATAGTTGGTAACACTGTGTGAACCAAGGGCACACTGCTAGAGACTGTGTTAAGAAAGACTACAGTGATGTTTGATTAACATAAATGCTGTCATAAACTTTAATAATAATAATAGTTATCATTCATAATACCGAATATTACAAGGGAATGACCCGAATTTGAAACTAATACTGCAAACGAAGATCTTAAATCGTAGACCAACCTGGGAAGAATTTGCGCAAAACGCACCGAGGGTAAAATCTCATTGGGCTAAGTGTGACTCAATAATGATTGAGAATAAGATCCTACTGGAGAACCCAGATGGCACGGAGCAGAAACGACAGTTGCTTGTTTCCAGGACAAGAGTGGCGGAGGTCCTACGATACCTCCATGATGGACCTACGGAAGGACACTTTGGGATAAAGAAGACGTTGGAAAGGGTGCGTGAGCGTTTCTATTGGGTAAATTGTAAAGTGGACATTGAGGATTGGTGCAGGAAATGCACTGTTTGTGCTGAAAGTAATGAGCCGCCTACATGGCGGAGAGCCCCAATGCGCCAATATAATGTCAGGAGTCCATTCGAAAGAATCGCAATAGATGTGGCTGGTCCCTTCCCAGAAACAGAGAACAGGAACAATTACATTGTGGTGGTAATGAACAATTTTAGTAAGTGAGTTGATGCCTACGCATTGCCAAACTAAGAAGCCAGTACTGCCGCTGGAAGCGAATCTCTGTACTCTGTTGAAAATCCGCAAGACAAGGACAACGGCTCTCCATCCTCAATCAGACGGGTTGGTCGAGCGAATAAATAAAACCATAAACAGATACCTGTCGAAGGTCGTCTCCAAGCACCAGTGGGACTGGGATCGACACCTCAACCTGTTCCTTTTTGCATACCGATCGGCCGTTCATGAGACGACGGGACAAACCCCTGCTAGCTTAGTATTCGGCCGACAAATGCGGTTACCCTGTGACTTGAAATTCGGTAGTAAACCTGGTGAAGAACTTCCAAAAGAAGATTATATTAGCGACCTGCGTCGACGAATGAATGAATTTCACAATCAAGTGCGATTGAATATTCAACATACAAGTGATAGAATGAAGCAAAACTACGATATTAGAGTTGAAAATGGCGGATATCAACCTGGAGATCTGATATGGCTTTACAACCCGAAAAGAAATCACTATCACTGAAACAACAGAATTCTTGGGAAGGTCCATACGAAGTCTCAAAACGCATAAACGACGTCATATATAGAATTAGGAAATTACCACACGGAAAGCCGAGAGTCATCCATTTTAACAGATTGGCACCATACGCCGGAGATAACATTGAAACCAGCAATGGTCATTCAAATATGAGCCAAGGGATTGCACTCGTCTTTAAAAGCAAATTCGTAACTTTTACAGCCGATTAGAAAAACAGAATAAGCAGGCTCAGTAAAGATTTTTATACTGTTTTATCTGATTTTATATAATATTCTTCTCTATAACACAGAAAACCAAAACTGTCTGATTATACTTCCTTATTTGTTCAAATAATTATAGGCTTGCCCCATCAGTACGGTCCTGGTTAATGGTTGGATGGCTTAGCGTGTTCGGGGTTGAGGCACTTGCGAAATCCATTAGTAAGAGAGAGAACATCATCCCTACCACCACACACCAACGCATCCGTGCGTCTCACTTTACTCTGTTACACATTTATTCTTTCAATAATTCTACGAAATTGTTTAAACAGCCCGATATAAATAAATTGTCATTATTGTTGTACTGAAATTCCATCATACTCAAGATGCGAATAGGTCATTACAATATTTCGTTTAATTTAAAGAGTGGTTTTGTAAATAGTGAAACAAATCGTTTGGTTTAAATAATTATTCCAAATTCGTTGTGTCTTCTCCGATGCTGTGTAATTTAATCTTTATTACGACCAAAATTATCATCTGGTCGCATTTGATCAAAGAACTTGTTAGGTCTTGCGAACTAATAATTTTTTTTGAATGTATGGTAAAATAAATTTACTAAATGAAGTCGAGGCAAGTTACAATGGTTTTAAGTTAGAGTTATTTATTATATTGTTCAACGCTAATATTCGAAAAAAAAAAGCTGTCACTAACATTTTTCAACATCTGGTTAGTTTTGAGCAAAATTCTAAATTGATATACAAATACATATTCACATACACATAAACATATATATTGGAATGTTTTTTGGAATATTTTGCGTGTTTTCAAACTGAAAATCATTTTTATGCATTCGTAATGCAGAATTTAGGTTGCTGGGGTTTTTTGTACGCATTAATTTCCCTATAGGTTTTTTAACCCTTTTAACAAAATTCTAAGAGCATAATTTTTGAAATACGTAATTAAATTAGGTGCTTCATTATTATCGACATGCGTTGCGAGATAAGAAACTTGTAAATTTAAAATATGTTATAGAAGTCATATACAGATTCTTTTCCATTTTGTTTCATCTCAGTCATTTCCATACATAGGGTCTCTTTTATCCGCGTATTTGGTTAATAGAGCGGGTTTAAGTAAATAATAATAATAAATCATAACTAACTATTTTACATAATAATCTTATTGTTCTAATATAAATGATGACTATTCAAATTCTAATTGAATCAAAATAAGTTGTAAGAATGTTGCTTATATAACAAGTTATTGCTAAACATTAATAAAGTAATGTCATGTACTCGTAAACGATCTCATTCTTCATTTGTGCACCATTCATAACAATTCACTAGAACGCGTCTCATTGATAAAAGATTTAGGTGTATATTTTCAAGCAAATTTTTCCTTCAACTATCAAGTTCAAAATGTAGTCAAATCTGCAAATAGGGTTGTAGGTTTTATCATAAGAAACAGTAGATCTTTTAATAGTGCTACTAGCGGTAATGACCATAGTAGTCGATCCGCAATTTAAATAAAATTTAAAAAAATAGTGCTACTGCCCTAAAGTGTGTTTTTTGTTGTCTTGTCCGTCCAATTATTGACTACTTTTCTCTGATTTGATATCCGCTATACCGTTGTCACAAAGATATGCTCGAAAATGTTCAACGTAAATACTTTAAATAAATGTGGTTCAAAGTTCATCATATTTATCCCAGCAGAGTTTTCAGTCAACAAACACTATTGATGACATTCAGCGTAACTACTATGGAAACTAGATACATTTCACAGAGTATTGTATTTTTGTACAAACTGTTGCATAACCAAATTAATTGCAGTAACCTAGATATATTTCTTAGTACCCAGACATTGCACATTCAGACATTCCAATACTTTCTTCTTAATTAAAGTCAAAACAAATATCGTTACTGAGATCACCCGTTTTCGTTAGCACTATTACATTATCGTTATTACAATTCTATGTGCTATAATAGTGATATATTTAATTGTTCGCTGAGAGAGATACGTGGAATGAGTGTGTCCCTTTTTCAAACATACAATAAGAGAATAATTTAATGTTATTAATTATTTATTTACATTTCTTATTCATCAAATTTATGTATTTTTATGTTACTTCTTTTTCTTTTTTTGTACTTGTAAATGAATCTGTTAGGTAATAAACAAATAATAAAATAAATAATTATCTCTAAGAGAAACTGTTATGTTAAACATTATATATATATATATATATATATATATATATATATATATATATATATATATATATAGATATATATATATATATATATAGATATATATATATAGATATATATATATATATATATATATATATATATATATATATATATATATATATATATATATATATATATATATATATATATATATATATATATATATATATAGATATATATATATATATATATATATATAATATATATATATATATATATATATATAGATATATAGATATATAGATATATATATATATATATATATATATATATATATATATATATAGATATATATAGATATATATATATATATATATATATATATATATATATATATATATATATATATAGATATATATATATATATATATATATATATATATATATATATATATAGATATATATATATATATATATATATATATATATATATATATATATATATATATATATATATATAGATATATATATATATATATATATATATATATATATATATATATATATATATATATATATATAGATATAGATATATATATATATATATATATATATATATATATATATATATATATATATATATATATATATATATATATATATAGATATATATATATATATATATATATATATATATATATATATATATATATATATATATATATATATATATATATATATATATATATATATATATATATATATATATATATATATATATATATATATATATATATATATATATATATATACATATATTTATTTTATTTAAATTGCGGATCGACGACTATGGTCATTACCGCTTGTACAGGTTAAAGTAAGAAATAGTATATGCCAAGGAAAGCAGGATTTTATATAACGAGAGAGAAAAACAAAAAAGGAAATAAATAAATGATTAATAACTAACAAAGATTATAAAAATGAATCAATTGAGAAAAAAAAAGCATCAGTTTTAGCTTACAATTAGATAAAGCCAAAAGAGAAATGTTATACTTTCACGTGTGTGAAAGAACGTTACACAGCTGGAATGTGCAGCCACCAGTCAAGAACTGAGGTCTTTTATAGAAACCACAAAAACCACAGCCCCGGCTGATATATAGTGTGGAGAAAAAAGAAAAATGAAAATTGAAGTATTAACATTTATGGAACGAGAACAAAAGAAGAGAACCCTTTCAGATTTGCGTAAACAAATCAGCTACCCGGAGAAATAAGATCACTTTAACAATGCTTGTTGCATTATTGCTTAATGAAATACGCATGGGAACCTCAATACCAGCATTGCGACGGTGAAAATTGTAACTAGGACACTGCTCGAAAATATGTTCGAGAGTTAGCCTAGTGTTATAAGTGGAGCAGAGCGGTGGTTGTTCTCCTAGTAACAGATGCAAGTGTGTGAGACAAGTATGGCCTATTCTCAGACGAGAGATCACCACTTGCTCACACCTTGTTAGGCGGAGCGGTGCTATCCACTGACTCCTTTACACGTCGCAATTTACTAGGAGATGTATTCCACTCCTCCTGCCATAAGCGCAGCCTGTACCGGAGTCTGTCTTGGAGCCATCAGTATATGTGTGTTGAAAGTCTGTAAACTGCTGCAATTGAATGAAGAATTCAATCAAGTATATGTCGTTAGGAGTAGAATCTTTTGGAAAGTTGGTCAGCTCTAGGTTTGTCGTTTAAGAAAGAGATGCCCATGGAGGGATGTTGGAAAAAATTCTCGATAAAACAGTCCCTTGGTTGTCAATGATGGTATTTAACAACCTTGGAAGTTTCAGTCCAAGCGGATAGAGAGAAGTTGAACTGTTAGTATATAGATGATTTAACTCTTGGTTATTGAAAAATATGGAATGGTTTATATGCTGCGTGAGCGAAAGAACTTTGCAGACGTACCTCAAACCAAGTTTCATGTATCTTATGTGAAGTGGCGGTACACCGGCTTCACAGTGAAGGGTTGGGGTAGTCCTGAACGAACGACTGTTCGAATGCCAGCATTGTGCACGCTTTCTAGCTTCTTCAAGTGAGAAGCACTAGCAGTGTTCACAATAAAAGTACAGCAGTCTATTCTGGATAGAACCAGACTGACGTAAAGTCGCAGCAGAGGGTACCCATCGGCTCCCCATTTTGTGGAGGCAATACACTTGATGGCATTCAATGACATTCGGCACTGCGCAGAAACAGTGTTGATTTGTCTCAGCCATAAAAGACGATGGTCGAAAATTATGCCCAAAAACTTCACCTCATCTACTATTCGCACTGTTCTATCGTAAAGCGATACAACAGGGCAGTTGTGTGCTTTACGTAGTCGACAGAAGTCGATAGCACAGGTTTTCTCCACAGAGAAACGAAAACCACGGTTGGATGCAGCCAAAGAAACTAAGTCAACAGCCTGCTGTAATCTCTCCTGACAGAGAACAAGAGACTGGGATGAAGTGAAGATCGTGAGGTCATCTACATACAGACGATAATCAACAGTATTCGGCAGGTTGGACAAAATTTTGTAACAAATCAGGCTAGTTGCGCACCGACCTAGTTCAGTTTCTGCTGAGCTAGGTAGTTCGCGTTTAGCAAGTGCAACTAGCTACGTAATAACTAGCAACACTTGCATAAAATTGTCTTTACGCATTCAGCGAATTGTTGCTAGGCCGGGATTTGTTTACAATATCAGCCAGTTGAATGTAGGTCAGAACTGAGTATAAAATGGCGATGTCGCTTGACATCAGGGTCTCAGTTCAGATTGCGATTAGCGAGTAGTATTTTATCAGTAAGTAACGTAAGCTTTAATCAGTATTTTGTAAAGTCATTGTTATTTTCATATTTGTTATATTTTTTCATTTTGAATTAAATTCTTATTTATTATTTGTACCAATTTAATTCTCTCACGAGCTAATCCTAGTCTGGACATTTAAGTGTGTATTAGAAGAGCTCACCTAAAAACCAACCACCAGGTGAGTATAGAAGAAACATCGCTACACGCATATAGTTAAGAGGGAGCCAAACGCGTGCACGTTCTCATAAGACGCGCGTTTGTTACAATTTCATTGATTGCAATCAAGAATAGTGTTTCACTTATGGAAGAGCCTAGGGAAATTCCGTTTTGCAACGGTCGTAAAGAAGAGAAAGTTTGTCCAACTCGAACTCTAAATGAGCGGTTCGAAAGAAAGTTTTCTACGAATTGAGGCAGATGGCCTCGTAGACCCCAGTTGTGCAGTTTTCGTAGAATTCCGTACCTCCAGGTCATGTCAAAAGCTTTCTCTAGATAAAAAAACAATGCAACCAGATGGTTGCGTTTTAAGATGCTAGATTGAATAGCGTTCGTCAGATACACATGCAGGTCAGTAGTGGAGTAGTGCTGACGAGATCCACATTGATTGTCGATGAGATTGTGGGATTCTAGAAACCAGCTGAGCCGATATTTGATCATCCGTTCATATAACTTTGACAGATGACATCTCAAAGATATTGGACGGTAGCTTGATGCAGATGACACATCTTTGCCCTTCTTGTGTATCGACACAATAATCGTTTCGCGCCAGATGTCAGGATAGACATTTTCAACCCAAAGCCGGTTGAGAAAATCCACTATTCTAAGTTTAAATAGGGTGAGTAAATGACGATACATTGCGTAAGCAATATCATCATACCCAACAGAAGTGTGACTCAGTGCAAGTTCAAATTCTGGTAGAGTAAATGTTGAATTATGACTTTCAGAATTATCACACTCAAAGTTTAGAGGAACCTCTTTAGCCGCTTCTGAGCGCAGAAAATGGAGCAAGTAATTATCCGAGTGACTAACGGACTCAAACTTGTCTGCTAGAATATCACAGATATCAACTCTGACAGTGTGTACCTGACCATTGACCTGGAGCATTGGAATATGGGAACTTATCTTGTAACCGTTCATATACCTGATTTTCTTCCAAAGCAGAGTTTGGTCGAAATCAGTACCAATAGAAGAAACAAATCCGCGCCAAGACTCAGTTTTGGACTGAAGAATTGAATGCCTGGATTGCGCACTGGCTTTTTGAAAGCAATTTAGTTTAAAAGTGTAGGATTTCTCCGGTACACTTTTAGTGCGCGCTTTTTAGAACGTATAGCGGAAGCAACGTGTTCATTCCACCAAGGAACAGACTTCTTTCTGTGACAAATGCAAAATAGAATCGTTTAAATGTTACAGCTCGACATTTAAATCTGGTAATGGTTCGGGAAGCATAAAGTTGTTGGCGAAAGATTGCCAATCGGCCAGATCAAATAACCATCTTCGTGCTGTTTTTTGTGCAACAGAAACAGTATTTGAAAGAAATGACACAAGATTGGGAAAATGGTCACTGTAATGGGCATCGTCAACTACCTTCCACTGAAGATGGGCAGCTAGAGTAGGGGTAGAAAAAGACAAGTCGATTGCCGAGAAACTTCTTGATCTCATGTTCATGAACGTGGCTGAGCCAGTGTTGAGAAGCGTGACATCATTGTTGTCCAAGAAGCTTTCGACAATTCGACCGCGAGCATCTGTGCTTACAGAACCTCAGAGTATATTATGAGAATTAAAGTCTCCGACAAGGATGTAAGGAGTCGGAAGCTGCCGTACTAAGTCCTCGAAGTCATTTAAGTTCCAGTTGCCATCTGGAAGGTAGACATTGCAGATTGTAAATGTCCTTGGAAAGAATAACTGGCGTGCCAGTGCTTGTAACCTTGTTGTAATGTTACAATATTTGTGTGGAATAGAAGAATCAAGTACAATTGCAACGCCACCATGAGCACGTGCAACAGGGTCAACATCTCTGCGGAAGATTTTATATCCCCACATGTTGAAAACTTTGAGAGGTTTTAAATGACACTCTTGGATGCATATTACTCTGGGGATATGATCAGCCATTAATAGCTTTAACTCAGCTAGGTGGTTGACGATTCCATTACAGTTCCATTGAATGATGAACGAATTAGACATAACAAATGAAGATAGAAAAGAAAAGTAAAAGTCAAGAGGTGAAGGCTGACTTTATAGGTTAACTCGAAACGTGTTACGGTTTCGGGTTCTTCGGTCTGCCTTTAACCCACACACGCCTATCTTTGGGTTTACGAGCACTTTTGATCGTCTCATTGTCAATCGACATACCGCTTGACTTTGAGTCGGAGAGAGAAACATTTGTAGCCTGCCCTGACAGAACAGGAGCTGGAGATGGCATTAAAATTGAAGAAAGCACGTTGTTTTGAGATTGGGATGTACCTGGCAGAACAGGTAGTGGCACGACAGGAGAAGTCGATTTTGCAGTGATGCTAGTTATTGTACAAGTGTTAGAAAGAACGGCGCTAATGATAGCGCCCATATTAGTGGAGATCGCCTCCAAAATCATTTTTTTGGTTTCAGGTAAAAGAAGAGCAGCAATGTCGTTAACAGAGGTAGGAGAAATAGCAGGTTTAGCTGCAGCAACATTGGCAAAGCTCAGTGCCGGAACTGCAGAGTTTTGACGTACAAAAGCTCTAGCTTTAGGAAAGCTACAGTTGTTTAGAGTTTTGTATTTCATGATAGCATACTCTTCTTTAAATTTTGAACAGTTTTTGGACAAGGAGAGATGCCCTTAACCACAATTCACGCACTTTACCGGATCGGTACAGCGCTGTTCTTCGTGGGGTACTTTTCCACATACACAAATTTTTGTACCCTTGCATGTCTTTGAAGAATGACCGAACTTTTGGCAATTACATTGCTACCCGGATTTTAGCTGGCAACTTATGCCGCTAAAATGAATCAATAATAGACGCAGTGTCCTCCACTACGCCATTGGCTTTGCGGGTAATTCGCCTGACCTCAGAAACTCCTTGTGCTTTCAACTCTGAGCAAAGCTCATCAGTTGTGCAATTTAATAAATCGCGACACGTAATCACTCCCTTGACGGTATTGAGGGTCGAGTGAGAGGACACCTCAACAGGATTATCAGAAACTACATTGGTTTGCTGCAACCGAGTTGCTTGCTTAGCAGATTTTGTTTCTACCAAAAGGCCTTCTTTAATTTTCTTTAAAGGCTGCACCTCGCCAACCAAATTATACATTTGCTTATTGATTAAAAAAGGGCTGCTTTGGAAAAATCAGATCCGTCCTTTTTTTGATGACCAGAAACCGGGGACTTGAATCCACCGTCAACTGGCTCATCACTCGCTGCTTTTTTGCAAGGTTTAAAACAATGGAGGGGTTTCTCCCTCCGTCAAACACCCCGTCCTCCAACGCGGACAATTAATAAAAACGAAAGAAAATTAAAGAACCCACCTGAAAATAAGAAAATGTAGCCAAAACTACGTAAAAAGAACAATATTCAATCGATTTGAACTAAATCCGAATGAAATCAGTCGATAAACGACCAAACCAACACCATACACAGCAAAATAAACACAAACCAGAAAAAACCTAAGTTTCAACACGAATTTTATTTGTTTATAAATAAAATGTATACGCACAGAGCTCACGTAAAGAACGTCCGCTCACTCTGGCATCTAGTACACGACTGATTATATGCCAAATATTTGAGTGAGATGAACAGAAAACGATTGGAATAAAATATATATATATATAAATTATGGGTTTCTCTGATTATATGCCAAATTTGAGTGAGATGAACAGAAAACGATTGGAATAAAAATATATATATATATATATATATATATATATATATATATATATTTATATATATATATATATATATATATATATATATATATATATATATATATATAAATTATGGGTTTCTCAAACCGAACGAAACCATTACGGGGCTGTATTTCGAACACAATTGCTGAGATTGAGTCGAGCACTCTAGGGAAAGCGCGTCGACTACTACTGCAGACAAGACAAAATTATGCTCTTGCAACACTCAATTGGGAAGTTTTACCCCACCCACCGTATTCACCTGACATAGCTCCTTCTGATTTCTACTTGTTTCGCTCAATGGCGCATGGCCTGCCTGGGCAACACTTCTCATCATATGAAGATACCAAAAATTGGGTCGATTCGTGGATAGCCTCAAAAGATGAAGCATTTTTCCGACGCGGTATCCGTACGCTGCCAGAAAGATGGGAAAAGGTAGTGGCAAGCGATGGACAATACTGCGAATAAAACAGGAGGTTCCGTTCTTTCACAATAGATGCCCAATTTTTGATTAAAAACGGTGGAAACTTATTTGTACACCTAATATATTAGGTGTACACACATATCGCGTTTTGACGTCAGCCAAAGTTTTCTGATATTTTACACTCAAACACCAAATAAAAATATTAAATAATAGTGTTTTAAAAAGCTTAACCAATTTTTTCATATGAATATCAAACCCAACCATGTGAACGCATTAAGATCGAACTGAGTTCAATCCCAATTAAATGTTCATTCCTTCATGTGAAGTTTGTAATTCTTACAGCTCTTTATGTGCTTCCAAAGAGAGAGAAAAAGCGTCGATCCATATTTACTGGGTTAATAATTCGATATAATGTTTAATAAAGTCCCATAATAACAATATTTACAAATGTTATTGAATATAAATTTACATCAACATTAGATTAATTTTAATTTTAAATTCGGTAAATATATTGTATAATGTGTTGGGGATTTTAAGGGCCACCCAGTTTGCTGAACGCTCAGAAGGTTAACCTAGTCTATTCATGTTATTCGTGATATTTCATGTCACTCTGGTAACCGTTATAAAAATAATTATAGTTTATTCGCTTTTAAAGCGGGGTTCGTATGAACAAGAGCAAACGCCTGCTAAAATTTTATTGGTAGCATACATACTATTTATTTACAGCAAGTTAAATATATTGCGTTAATATTTGTATGTTTATAATACTGATAACGATATACCATTTAGAAATACAGCATTCCTAAATAAACTTTAAGCGAACCGCCCAGCTTTGTTCATATTTACTGCATTTTAAAAACGAATATATATTTATATATATATATATATATATATATATATATATATATATATATATATATATATATATATATATATATATATATATATATATATATATGTGTGCGTGTATAGGTGTATAATGCATTATTTAAGTGTAGAATGTTTTCATTTTTCGTTATTTCAGAACTGAAATATTTTTCTTCCGAGCATGGTTACTTAGTAGCGATGCGATTAAAAAAATTATGTGATTCGCATTGCGAAGACTTGGCTCTTCGTTTTGCAAATGCATGTTTGCGATGTCTTCGACTACCTGAAAGTCAAAATTTCCTAGTTATCACTACCGAAGACCAAAAGCGATATATCTTAGATATATACATAGCTCTTTTACATAAATACAAACGTACGCATGATATTATAAATGAGGTAAATACATATTTTTTTATTTAATTTTTTAAATATATTTTCGCAGAAATAGGAGTTACGTTCGAATTCATGTGTGTATACATACCACCATCTAATACATGAATTAAAAGCATGCTTGATACCAATGAATCCTCAAGGATAGTCGATCTTATATGATCCGTTGCTTAAATTTCATGATAGGTGTGGCTTTAATGATCGATGTCATCATTATGCAACTGTTGCATGCTGTTGCTATTATGACATTGATTGTTTCCTTTTTGGGCCGCCTTTTTTTCATATAATATTATAGAATATTTTCTAAAAGTTTAATGATGCGTTTTTTTTTTAAGATTTAAATTGTGGACATTATTGTCTTTCCTAAAGAAATATATATACATATATATATATATATATATATATATATATATATATATATATATATATATATATATATATATATATATATATACACATACATACACACTAACAATAATGCAAATGTATTTATAATTACTTGAATTCGAACGCATCTCTTTTGTTCCAGCAATCTAAACAGAGTATGTATGTATATATATATATATATATATATATATATATATATATATATATATATATATATATATATATATATTTATATTCCATTGTTTCATATTTTTAATTAACTTGATCTTAGGAAGAACTACTAGATATTTGCAAAGCTAATCTTTCTTTTGTTTTTAACTATATTTTATATACATATGTCGATACGTATTCGTTACTATGTTCTTACATACTAAAACATTTATTATAATTAAAAATACATGAATTTTTTGGAAAATTCCAAATTATTTTGTTTATATCTCAAATGAAATATTTCTAATAGTTAAAACTTTGATTGGATATATTTTGAATTTTAATGCAATTCATATCGGTAAATGTATTGCCAATATTAATTCGCTCACTATACGCTGCTGATAAATTAATTATTAAAAAGAGAACACATATTTAAAATGAAATAAGGCATTTGATTAGTCATTTATAAGAAAATAAATAATCTCAATATGCAAACCATAAATTTATATGCCAAATATTTGTGTGAGATGAACAGAAAACGATTGGAATAGAAATATATATATATATATATATATATATATATATATATATATATATATATATATATATATATATACATATATATATATATATATATATATATATATATATATATATATATATATATATGTATATATA